>OZ024923.1:39993722-40171847 GCA_964017225.1 Netelia inedita
TCTCTCTCTCTCTCTCTCTCTCGCTCGATGGGGCGATCGTCTCGTCGAAAGAGAAGCCCGAGAGCGCCGTCGCGTTCACGCTTTTTGTCTTCGTTTCGGTGCCCTTGGCCGGCGCGCGCACACGTCCGGAACAAAACGTGCCCCGCTCGCTGGGTCCCACTTGCCCGTTCGCACGGAACGAGCCGGTGGGCCCGCGTCGCTCATACCCCGGTTCAACCGGCGTGCGCATGCGCCCTCTCCTTCTCTCCCGAAACACCGTAGAACCGGAACCACGCTGGCAAACGATAAACGGGCGCATGCGCGCCAACGCGACAATTCGCTCGCTTTCGTCCAAAAACATTTCCGTTTTCAATAACACAATTTTGATGTCATTTTTTTTCAGTTAAACTTTTCCTTTTCTTTCGATTCCTTTTTACACTCGCAGCTAGTAGGAAAACGTGTATTTCGTCGTCTATCACGCTCGATCGAGAACGTTTAGTCGCGCGCGCGCGCGCGCAACGAAATAATTGCCAACACGGGGGAAACTCTCTTCGTTGTTGAAACGCCGCGAGAGGACCTTGACTTTTTTTTATCCTTTTCCATCTTTTTTTGTAACGCGTAACCTACTTCCTTTTTTCTGTTTTTTTTTCTTCTTTTTTCTCATCTATTGGCAAACACTCGACGTCCAACGAATGTCGATTTTACACGACGATTCGATTTATAATCGAAGGGTTACCGCCAGTCAACACATCGAATCCGCATAGCTTCGGCTCCGCGATCGGCAAGATCGGTAGCGATCGGATAATAATTGAGTAACGAGAGTGAGGATCGATCGCGATGCATTCGAGAGGATGATCTAATTTTTCTACCAATCCTCCCCCCCCCCCACCAACCCTCTCACCTTTTTTCTTTTCGTATCCGCGAGCGGATGAGAAAAGTGCTCGTAGAGTCGGAACAGCGATCGAGGTCGAGTGGCCACTCCTGGGCCAGCTCTGCAGAAACCACCCTTCCCTTCGCCCTTCCAACTACCTCGCCATCGTCGAGAGACTTAAATAAACGTCGCGCATCCCGACAGCAACTATCATCTCGCTATCTTTCCACTTGTAAAATAATTGAAAAAAAAACAAACACAATAATAACAAGGACGAATTTAATAAGAGCGATTAATTCATAAAAACTTTACAGTCGCGATTGTTTCGATGAGTTTCGAATTTTACGACGTTCTGGAAAACGCGCCTCGGTATGTACTTTACCCGGGGTGGATCGGGGCCACTCGACTCGAACGAAAAGAGCGATTATCAATTAATCGAATTCCGGAAGGGGGTGAGCGGATGGAGGAGGTGGGGAAGGAGGAAGTGGGGATCCATTAACGGATTTATTCGTCACGATTCGAGCCTCTCGATCGGTTCGGTACATAGCGCCACGTAATTACGCCCATGAATTTCACGATCAATCCTGTGCAAAAGGTGAACAACGTGCCTATGTATATCGAGGTTATAATAAGCAATACGCGGGCGTTGATATGTTTCCAAGAGTATCGGGCAATGAAGATGGGACAGAAAATGATGCGAGATAGGAGAACGAGGAATGAGATAAAGAGAGACAGAGAGTGAGAGAATGAATTTCGAGAAATCACGCGATAAAGAGAACCCCCTTGATGTTCACGCGTAGTGCGCGGGGGGCACGAGGGCTGCTTAGGACGGGGGAGGAGCGGGGGCTGGCAAGACCCACCAAGAGGTTCGTGGGGTACAAATCGCGGTCGAGAATGATAATAAATCAACCCTATAGTGCTCTTAAGGTCCGCGCCGCAATAAATATTGATTCGCTATCGGTTCTTCCCCATTTATACAGACACACACACAAACATATATATATATATATATATATATATATATTTCTATATATAAGAATAATAATTCATACGCGAACGAAAAAATATATATAGATATATATTTATCGAAAATTTGAGGGTGAAATTGTAACACGGATTTTTGGTCGACCGATAAAATAATACGATCTCCAAGTCCACCCCTCTAAGCGAATAAAAAAAATTAAAAGCAAAAAAAGGCCACCCTTCGCGAGTCAAAAAATACGTTCGCACATAAATTATATTTATATCGCAATTTCTCATTTTTGTTCCTTTTTCCTTTTTTTTTGTTTTCCTATCGTTCTTTTAATTCGAGCATTTCCACGCTCGACGAGACGATAATAAACGCTTGTAACTGCACGTTTAGAGTCGCGAGAACGTAACGAGACGTAACGTTCGGAAGATTTGACGAGACGAATTGTTTTCCCACGTATCGAGCGACGCGACACTCTTCCAACCCTCCCGGTGGCGGCGTAACTCTCGCTTCGTTTATTCACGAGTCATCGATATTTATCGTTTCGCTGTCTGACGCGACGCATCGTGTGTCTGTATTTACCGTTTTTTTTTCTTTATCGTTTGTGCGTTACCGAGGGTTGGCAAGCTAATGGAAAGCCTCCGTATGCCGATGAGGGGTAGGTACGGTACACGTATGGGAGGATCGAAGTCATCGACAGTGTAAAAAAAAAAAATATATATATATATACTTATGTAGATATTTTTGAGCACACCTTGGGAACAAAATTCCATCAGTCGTAGCCGTGCTCGGGTCGTTAGTCGTGCGATCGCTCGGGGCGAACACACGAGTAGCCCTCGAGCACTCTCTCTCTTTCTCTCTCTCTCTGTTCTTCACTCTTGCGGATACAACCAGGTATACGCGCCCCGAGGAAATAAGAAGAGGGACCAGCAGCTCCCTCACGCGCGCGCACACACACACACACACACACGCACACATAGGTACATACGAGCTCGAGCACAGCTGCTTCGCTCCGCGTCTCGATCATGAACACGAAAAACCATCGAGTCAGCTGTTTTTTTTTATTTATTTTTTTCGTTCTTTCTTTCTTTTTGCTCTTTCCTCCTTTATTTCTTTTCGCTACGGCACACGCCGCCGTCCGACCGGTGTACCGAAATCGACTTTTCGGAACGTTTCTACCGACCAACCGTCCGGTAGAATATGAAACGAGACGATGAAAAAATATTGCTGGCACGAAGAATATTTGAAAAAATTCATTCGGTAATGAAAACTCGACGGTGAATTTTCAATGGAAGAAAAGAAGTAACATAGTTTCCTGCCTCGAACAAAAGGGGAGCTTTGAAATTAAAATTAAATTATTTCTATATCCGTTGATGGGCGGGGAAGGGTGGGGGAGGCGAGCGAAACGCTTAAATTCTTTGACCGCGAGTCATCATGGAGCTTTTTACGATACGAGAAAGTTCGCGCATCGGGGATGACGTGTAAAAAGCCGATAGAATAATCACAATCGTGGCAAAAGAATTTTCCTCTCGACAGAATTTCGTTCGAATCTTATTATTTTCGAGATAAACGTGATTTGAAAATAATTTAACGCGTGCAAAGTGTTTTTTTCACCCTCTGGAACACGTATTTCTCTCATCGTGGCTATTGCCGTTTTTTTTTAATTTTTAATTTTTATCATGTTTTTACTCGTTTATTCCTTTTTGGCGAAATGCTTCAAAGAATTTATTATTCGGCCGTGGACTCGGGGAATGTCCCACGGTTTTTAATGTCGCGCATTTATTTTCTCGTTGTTTGCGAAAATTAAATTATACAAGGGAGGGTTGAGAGGCACTGCGAGAGAGGTTCGAGCTCTCTCTCTCTCTCTCTCCCTCTCATTCTATCCCCCTGGCCGGAACGAACTAAAGCCAGAGGGAAATGCCTGGCTCGCGCGTGTTCGTTTAGGACACAACACTATGTACAGTAGACTCTCCCTTCATTCTCCCCGACACCGAATCCAGTATTAAAAATGTTGTCCGCCCGTTGAACGCGTAACGTTCGCCTCGAGCAGGTGCGCTCATCGTTCTCCCTCTTTTTTTTCCAGTCTCCGAAGCAGAGACTCGCGCGCGCTCGTACAGTCAGCTAGAGCGACAAAGGGTGAGGGGGAGTGAGACAGAGCGAGAGAGAGTGAGAGAGGGGGTGGGGTGGGAGGGGTGAGTTTGAGAACCCACAAAAGCGTCCTTTTGTATTCAGTTATTAGGATTTCTGACAAATATAATAATAAAACCTTCCAAAAGTTTTCCCAAAGCCCCGCGGAGACCGAGCTCTCGTATCATTCTCGTGGAACATTCGTGAAATTTTCTCCGTCGACGGTGTACGAAAATTGTTTCGCGGTGAGATTAAATCGTCGATACGAAGTTGAAATTGCGGAGACGACAATGATACGACGAGGCACGGGGAAAATCCTCGAAAAACTCGGAGAGACTTTTGTACCAGAGAAACCGTTGAGTTTATTTATTTTCCTTTTTTCGATAATTATTCCCTCTTGCACAGAATTTTTTTCATGAACAAAAAAAAGAGCGAGAACCCGAGATCCTCGGCAGTGACAACCCCCTGTCACCATCGCGTCTTACAGATTTTTCGTGGGATTTTCCCATCGATTTTTCATCCCTTGAGAAAAAAAAGGAAAATTTCAACAAAACCCACCCCTACCCTCGCTCTCGCACGGAAAACCCTTTTCTCACTTGTCCCTTATTTTAATTCACGCGGTAGCTTCCTCGGCGTTTACTCTCTTCTTGCCCCCACCCCCCCCGACACCCTTGCGACTCGTGGTATTTGCCTTTTGCCGGCCATCTTGCTCATTCTTCGCTCTTTCGTCTCGCTCATTCATACAAATGAGAGCCCAAAGAGAGAATAAGAGTGAGAGAGAGAAGAAATGGAATGCGGCAAACCCAAGAACCAGGAGGGAGAAACAGAGATGACGAGAGAGTGAGACACTCGACGAAAAGAGAGACGTAAAATAATGCGCGGGAACCCGAGAGACGAAAAATATACGTACAAGCGCTACCCCTCCCGAATAAAACGCTCGGTCCCTCCCCAAAAAAATGCACGGCTACTCGAACCACTTCTCTCTCTCTCGCTCTCCCTCTCTCGCAACTCGTCATTGGACACTCGAGACCACCGTCGCCCATTGAGCCCGTTCCCCCGACGTTCGTTCGTTTTTTTTCTTCTTATTCTCTAAGTGAGACCGCGAGTTTCGATGGTACAGGCTTCATCCCCCCCCCCTCCTCTCACTCTCTCTCTCTCTCCTCTTTCACGTAACCGCCGCTTAAGTGGCGCACCACACGCTTCCGCACATTTTTTCTCTCAAGTAACGAAATATCAACGTTCGACAAAGATCCGCCACGACGTCGCCGCTATTTACAAATTATTATTATCGTTATTATCTATACAATACTTGGCCGACACGGGAGTAAAATAAATCCTCGTAAGTTCCCTCGTTAACATGTGTTTTTGGACGACTGGGAATGAGAGAGAGGAGGTCGGATTTTTAAGTCGCCAAAGAAATTCTCTAGGGCCCCCGTCGCCGCGGCTTTCTCGAAGTCGCTCTCGACTTGTCTCGCTTATCCGTTGAGTCTGTTTTTCTTCTCCTTCTTCTTCTTCGTTCTTTCCTTCCTCTCTCTCTCTCTCTTGAACGCGCTTGAGAGTTTCCTACCAGAAACCACTCACAAAAAAATGAGGGTTGTAAGTCTACGTCTTATGGGTTTACCGTTGGACCACTGTGCTCTCGTCCTCGTATATATATATATATATATATTGCGTCGTGGGTAAACGGTAGTATCGGATCAGAATATTTTACAAGACGTCAGGAAAATTGAGACGAAGCTTTTCCATAAATAAAAAAAGACAAAAAAAAACAAAAACGTTTTAAGAATCTTAGAAATAATCTGAAATAAAATGTGTCGAATTATTTTCTTACTCGCTTTTGACAGTTTATATTGGAAATTTATCACTCGGTGTATACGACACAATTCGTAGCGAGTGTAAAGGCCCGATATCGGGTATGGCGATTTCCGGTGGGAAAGAAAAAGGGACGAGGCGAAGAAGGCAAGGGAAAAAAGAAAAATATACATGTATATCTCACCCCCGGAGCGAAAAGATCGAGACGAGTGCCTGGGGACGGAAGGTTCGGACCGACAAAAAAGAAAGAAAAAAAACACCTAAAAAAACGACGTCGCAAGTAAAACTAAAAGGTACGCCAGCTCGCTGGTAATGCGCAACGAGTATCTCGGAGCTCGCTCTGTTTCCGGTGGTGGAAGGGTGAGAACGATAGTCCATCGAGTTTTACCTGAGGGGCTATAAGGCTAGGGAAAACCGAGGGTAAGTGAGAATGAGAGAGAGGGGATAAAAAAAAGGGTTTCCCTCCTGACACAGAGAGCCTCGCTGGCTCGTTGGCTAACAGGATCGCGCGGAGTCATGAAGCGTTGTATACTCCCGGTGTATTTTTTTCGATTTTTTATCTTTCTCCTTCACTTTCACCAACCTCCAACCCTCAACGGTCGTCCTCATCCACTAGCACTTCATTCCAGCGTGCCCCGGATCATTTGGTCGTTATTCGTCTTCACACACGCGATGTAAAAAAATCTTATTTTTCTTTTTTTCTCCGTTTTACCAACTCTCTGTCTCAATTTTCAATTACTTTTTTATACGATCCCTCTGTAAAATACAGTTTTCGAAGCAAACGTACTGAGGAATGCGCAAAAACTGATATCATAAAAATCATTACGAAATAAAAAGTCTGTTATTTTAGTGTTTCGTTCGTCCTGGGAATTCTACAAAAAAATTGTAGATACTACGCGATGCAAAAAAATCCGTTAAAATAAAAAAATCGTTCTTTTTTTTTCATTTGCCCCGGGAGTTCTTCGAAAAAGGCGCAACGAGACCATAATGGAACCGCGATATCTGTAAAAAATAAAAGAAATAATAATAATAGAACACCGTTGGCTATCCCTTATTCTATCCCTTATTCGCCATTCTCGATGAAATCTGTTTCGCAAGCGAGAAAAAAGAAAAAAAAAACAGGAAAAGCTTACGGAAATCGAATAATTTCGTTGCTACCGGAAATAGAGTTCGCCGAGCGAGGAAGAGAGTCCAATCGGACGAACATAAGTCACGGAAAGAGTGTGACAATGTGGAGCACGTTCGAGACGCGCGGGAGTGCCGAGGGGGGAGGGGGATGAAATTTTGCGAGCTCGAGAAACGACCGGAATAAAAAAGAAGTTTGGGCCAGGACGGGTCTAACGATCTGTGACCACGCAGGCACTCCCCCCCCCCCCTCGTTCGTCCTTCGTCTCTTCTAGATCGCTCTTAGCTACGACGATAAAATGCTATAGATATAAGTGTGCACCGAGAAAAAGGTTTCGTAAAATGAAGAAAATCTTATTCTAGTCAAATAAATCCTGCATTTGCGGGTGGCGAAGGAAATATTTTCTTCAGTTAAATAAATATGTCTATCAAAATGGAAAAAACAATTTCATTCCCACAAACATATATACTTTTGAATTAAAGGAATCGACAATCTACTTAATTCAATGTGACATTATGTCAATCGTAGATTTATTTAAATCGACTTAACGCCAAGTTGACTGGAAGAAATTCGCATTTGACGTAAAATTGGAAAGATTCGGTTGGAGTAAATAAAAATTCAATGCAACGCAATATTTATACGGATTGACTACATAAATATTTTATTTTATGTAATATTTAGTCAAATATAATATAAACACGATTGAAAGAAGTTAATGGGGCGATGACATTTGCAAAATATATTTTTACATTGAATCTTCTCTTAGTTGACGGGAAAGAGTAATGCAGTATAAAAAATATTTATATGTGCACCTTTACCATAGCAAGTCTGATCATGTTGAATTCCATGTTCGTCAAGTAGATGCAGAATCACCTAAGAGTGATGTGGAAACGCTTCGTATAGGTCTGTATATATTTAAAAAAAGAACAATACAATATATAGAAACACTATTTAATTCGACAATTTTAGATCGAATATGCATACATCATAGACAAGATTATAAATAAAATTATAAGGCAGTATCAAGAATGCTGGGCTTGAACAAAAATAAGTATACCGAAGAAAAACATAAAATGTGTAATAAAAAACATAAACACATAAAATTAAAACATTCAATGTTTTATATACATATCTGTACTATGACGCTTCCCCGCGTCCCAATCTCTGGAATCAATGCATTGATGTCTTCGATAATCAATTGTCCAAAAACCGCTGCGTCCACGTTGTTATCTACAGAAAGATGACACGACATACATCATCGTGAAAATGCATGTGGGTACAGGGCAAGTGAAAATTGTCGATGTATTTACGTCGCGAAGACACTGTTTTTACTCGTGCACGACTATTACGAAAAAGATCGTCTCAACGAAAACGTACCCGAAATAGACGAAATACTTCAAAGTAGTGAGGTTATGAGAGAGCCTTGCATATGAATAACCGCATAAGCAAACACGCACACACGCACGCGCGCATGCAACATACAACAAAGCAAAACACAAAGCCGTTCGCGAAGTATCCACACTCTTTGTCCCATGCTATTCTCTTTCTCTCCTTCACTCTCTCTCTCACTTTCTCTGTCTCTGTCTTTGTCTTGCATGCTCGTAATAACAGGCAGCTAACGTGAATACACCGTCTCAACACATCGAGTATAGACAAAGTGAGGAAGAAAAGCGGGAACGTCTCGATTCGTACTTACCTCGAAATCTTTCGATTAGCGTTTCTAATCCCCATTCGGTTAATTTTGCACTTACGTCCTGCTGGTCCATTATGATGTTTCTGGTGATCACAAAACCTGTTGTGGTTAATCGATGCTTCTAAGAAACTCTTGAATACTGTTGGGTTGAACATTCGGCGTCCCGACAAACAATGACACTAATGGCGCAGTTTAGCTAGTCGCCGGCGACTATGTGCGTATTAATTCTTATAAGGCGCCTGCAGACGTATATCTATGCCTAAAAGAGCGCCTGCCGCGCCGGTGGGCACTCTGGAAACCAAATCCAGATAATCTATTTTTGTAGCTAGTAAATATGTTGTAGCGTTTAATAAATCGTTTGATTGAAAAAAAACATATCCATTTTTCTGGTCAAACGAATTTATCGTTACAACATTGAGATGTTTAGTTGAATTAACTAAACAATTTGGTCGACGTGAAAAGATTTTCCATTCTACCCAACTGTATTAATGCTTCATATCAATAGCAGATTCTTTTCTCCGGACGATACATACAGTTGAAATAAATAAAAAGTACATTCAAATGAAGCATATTAAAGAGTAGAATTAGTCAATATTTGATTGAATTGAAAAATATATATTTGAATTAATCCGCATTCAGTTTGTTTTGACCAAATCCATACTTATAGTGAGCGCAGCTCGTATTCGAAACAACTATACCAGTTTTATTAATTAAAAACTGATATAATTAATTTAAATATAGTTCGATTACTTTGAATGAATTTCCCTCAAATAAATCTACATGGTAAATATTACGAAATCTTTCTCTCAGTGTGTGTGTGTGTGTGTCCACGCATTTTCTGGATCAATGTGTGCGTATTCTGTCTTTGCGATCGACCGTGGACGCAGACCATCCCTCCGAGTCGAGTCTATCGGAAATGGCCGGCAGACCAAGAACGTATAACACACCCCCACCCCTCTCCCGCGAGCGAGAGCGAGAATGAGAGAGAAACCCGATGGCGAGTCTGCGACTTCTCCCAAGCTCCATCACACCCTCGCGCCCTATGGTCGACAACACGAGCAAAAGCAACCCCCCTCTCGAGTCTCTTTCGCGTCTCCATCCGATACCATGACGACCGCCTAGTCGGCGAGCGAGTCTCTCTCGCGTATGTTTCACCATCTCTCTCTATCACTCGGCCATTCTCGTTTGAAAATTTTCCAACTAACGCTATGCACGATGACCCAGCGTCACAGCTACTCTTATTACACTCAGGCTCGACGAATAAATACATATTTATTATAATTAAATAATTCTATTAATTTTCCGCATGACCTCCAGACCAGCGAAATTTTATCCCCCACCCCCTTTTTTGTTTCTTTATTATCAAAGATTCCGACTTTTCGTTTCGTACTTTCGGCTTTTCATCCTCGTCTCTATCCTCACCCGACCCTCCTCACCGAGCACATTTTTAATTCATAGACAATTTCGTAAATGTTCCTACGCTCGAGCTACTCGCGAATTCTTAACGACCTCCCTTCTACCCTCTCCGATATTGCGAGAGAAAAAAAAAAGAAAACCCGAGATAGATAGAGAGAGAACGAGGGAAAATGGAGGGTTGAGAGAATTGCCGATTTACGAGCATACCAAATGTATTTATTTTATTTTTCTCTCGACGTAATAAAAGCCTCGGGGGTGCAAAGAGCACCCCCGCGAGCGTATTCCGGAGCTAACGCAGTTTTGTAGTTTTCGCTGATGGATTTTTTTTATTTCCCTTGTTTTTTGTTCTTAAAACTAAAAAAAAAAATTTTTTTAACAATCCGAAGCATCCTACGAGTGTGCGCGCGCATACACTCTCAACGAGAAACTTTCTCTCTTGTTCCCTTCATGGTCGTTCGCGTCTCGTCGTCCTTTTCGCACTCTCTCGCGCCCGAACGCGCGAGGATCGCGGCTCGGACCCGATGCCCGGTTATGCTTTATCTCTCTCTCTCTCTCTCGCTTTTTCCCTTCCCTAGTCACCCCCACCTCCCGCACTCACCCCCTTACCCGACGCGCCAACATCCACCCAGAGCCCAGTCACGTTTCGTTGTAACGTGGGAGAGAAACGTGCCGTTCTCCAAGTTACGTACCGCGCGTCTACCTACCTCGTCGCGACCGGACCGAGAACGAAGCCCGAGAGTGAAAGAGTGTGTGTGAGAGAGAGAGAGAGAGAGCGAAACAAAACCGTCGGGTTTGCCCGTATAACCGATCGGCTCGACCGACCCTTGTACCTTTTACCCGACTGTACGTATTGAATTTGCCTCTGTGTTTAATTCCTCGCTCGTTCAATAATGCACTTGCGGGTTCGAGGAATTTATATTTTCGTATTGTTTTCTCGTAAAGATTTTTCTTTTTTCGTTCGACTCCAAAGTACGAATAATTCTTGAGGTCTCGTATCGACCGATCGATTTTATACGTAGATTCGACACGACGCGATATTAATGACAATATTTCCAAATTTTCATCTCATCGGGGATTTTTTTTCGATTTTAATAAATTGTCGAGTAAAAATTAATAAATTCTTTAATTCGTTTTAATCAAAGTCTCTTTTTTTTAAAATTGAATCACGATATCTCTAATATTCGTTAATTTCACCCCTAAGAGCGAACGAGCGATCGAGTCGGTAATTGCGTTTTCTATTTTTGTTTCTGTTTTATTGTTTTATCTTTTGTTCTTTGTTTGTTTTATTCTTTATTTTTCGTTTCGCTACGTTCGTCGAAACGAAACAATGAAAGTTTCAATCAGTCGTACGGCCCTTCCATCCAACGTCTATCCCGTGGCACATGTGAGCGAAGCGTTGCATGAAAATCAAGTTATCGTCCGATTAGAATTCGTTTTTACTCGCTTCATCTATCTCCCTCTCTCGCTCTCTCACCCTCTCTCCCTTGCCCCTGGCTCGCTCGCAATTAATTTGCACGTATACGCGATTTTCACGTGGCACGTCGCGAACAGAAAGATAGACAAGAGAGGGGATGAAAATCGGACTCGAGGCTGGTGGCTGCATCCGAGGGCAATTAAGGACCGAGTTATCATTGTCGAAGCGCCTCGCTCGATATTAAGCGCGCGTCGACCACTCCCGCGCCCTCTAGGCACCAACCTGCGAACCACTCGATGGGAAATATGAATTTTTAGTTTTTCATTTTATCCCACTACGTGATAAATAAATAAAATAATGACGATTCGTCATTCATCGTCATGGGACGATGCTCGAGGCAAAATACACGTGGTACAGCGATTATCGTTAATTATCGCCCTATATTGTCAGCGCGACAGGAATCTTAGCTTTGACTCGTCGAGTCGAAAAGTTTACGGACCGAAGTTCAAACCAGTAGCAAAATAAATTTTCAATTTCGACGATAATTCGTCGCGAAAATGTAATGAGAAAAAATAAAAAAAAAGAATTTTTATTAAAAATTAGAAACAAAAAACTTGAATTTCGAGAAAAACATGGAACGAATATAATTCGCGAGAATCGTTATTAATCGTGTCCGAAACCGAGTCGCGCGTATCTCTTCGAGGCAAACGTACGATAATTGCAAAAAGGAAAGGTCAACGAGGCGAGTAATTATTTTAATTAACTTCGTGAATGGAAACCGTAGGTATGTTTATTCTTTCTTTTTCTTTCATAATTTTTCAATCATCTCGCGATACGAGTTATAGAAAGAAAAAAAACGCCAACTTCGTGTACGACCAATGTGTAAATAACTCGAACAGGGTGAGAGCAACAAAAGTAAATATAAAAATAAAAAGAATGAAGAAGAAGGGGGCAATGACGATAAAAAGGAAGGTGAAGTGCGGTTTCGTCGGGAATTTCCTTTGCTGCTCGTCTCGCGGTTCTCTATGTGCGTGTACGTGTGGATAATGCCGGTTTGTAGAACGAGATAGAGGGAGAGAGAAAGAGAGAAAGAGAACTCGATCTATACGAGTATCATGCACGGCTTCGGTTCCTTCCCGCTTTGAGAGAAGAGAGAGAACACCAGCGGTGCGACACGGCCCACGAGAAACTCGTTCGACCTTTTGCTCATTCACGAAAACCTCTCGACGATGAAAGAGGATTCCATACCCAATGATTCACCCCGAATAAGACCGCAACCTCCGCGGAACGAGTGTCGATTCAAACCTTACCCGGAAAAACGTTTTTCCCCTACGATTTTTCCTACCTGTCGTTGGCTCCATTCCGTCTCCATAAATATTTCTACAAAAATATATCTTCCTTCGAAAATTGCAAAATTTACAATTTTTCGAACAAAGTAAACGAATCAACGATTCGTCGCAACAAAACGTATTAATTATGCCGGTGGTAAGAAAAAATAATCATTCTCGGAGTAAAATAATAGCGCGTTGACGATATTATTAAAAAAAAGAATATCGTTTTTTTTTGTTTTTGTCGAGAAAAACGAGAAAAAAGGGAAAATGTTATTCTCGAGGCGGAGGATCTCGACGCCAATGTTCTCTCGACGCTGGTTTCGCTTATGGATCGTGTGGCCCGCTCCCTCCGTTGAAGGGCTCCGCTCGGAGGTTTGTGTTCCAAGTAGTGGATATATATATATATGTATATACGTGTATGGTATAGGAGTCGCCGGGTTCTCCGACGAACCGAGAACGAAGGGGAAAGTCTTCTCGCCCCTGCTTCGCTCGCGGATACGACAGAGCTGTATAAAATAGATTCGAGGGACGCGAGACTGTGTGCTCGATGATATAAAAAATATATACACGCGCGTGTATACAAACAAAAAGAAACATTGGAGAAAAAAAAATTGGAAGAAAAAAACGTTAGTGAGAAAGTGCAGGAAAAAGATTGGAGCTAAAGGAAAATAGAAAATATATATATATATATGTATATATTTGTATCGAGGCTATAGATATTTAAACGAAGCGTCATTAGCATAGAGAGGATGTTGCAAATGAATTGGCAATCCGACCAAGTTGAAACTGATCCAAACAATTGGACCGAGTGCCGGGAGTGCGGTGAGGTCGAACGTAATCCTTGGCAATCTCGTGCGAGTAAGTAAGAGCAAAAAGGGCGATGAGAAGGAAGAGGTGTTGCGAGGAGTGGGCTATGTGTAAAGAACGTAGCGAATGGTCAAAGAGAGAGGGAGGGAGAATGAAATGAAAGAGAAAAAGAGACGTAGAGAGGGGCTAGAAGTCGTGCTAGGACGAGGTTTTTTTTTTTTTTTTTTTTTTTCTTTTTTCATTCCGCTTCGGTTATCTCCGTTTCTCTCGCGAGTCCATGTCCGTTCCTTCGTACCCTATGTGTACGTATACGTCATACCTATGAAAGTAAAGCGTATAGTAGATATATGTATATTTGTGTATGTGTGTGTGTACTATATACACCAAGTACATTCGTGGTCCTGGGTATTCGCACGAGAAGTCGGCGGGGGGGGGGGGGGGGGGGGGCGTCAGAGGGGAGATTCGAGAACGCAGGCCAGCCAGAAGGCAGCAGCCGTAATAACGCGAGCGAACGTGTGCGCGCGCGACTGTGAGCTTGGCTGGATCGTGT
This sequence comes from Netelia inedita, assembly GCA_964017225.1. Classification (NCBI taxonomy): domain Eukaryota; kingdom Metazoa; phylum Arthropoda; class Insecta; order Hymenoptera; family Ichneumonidae; genus Netelia; species Netelia inedita. Next base: position 40,007,819 of record OZ024923.1, read on the forward strand.
ATATTCCGTATAACGTATAACCCCAACGGTGTAGGGAAACGCTCGAGTGCGAGCGAGAGAGAACGAACGGACGAGCGCGAGCGAGAGAGACCGGGTGTGCGAGGGAGCTTCCGAGTGCGAGTGAGAGGCAGCGAGGCGGGCGAGCGAACGAGACTCCTCTACCACTACTCCGCTAGCCCTCGCCGCCGCAGTTCCCTTCCTCGCCGTGCGCGGCGCGACGCGAGAGCGAGAGAGAGAGAGGAAACGAGGGAGCGAGAGCCACCGCTGTAGAGACGCCGCGCGCACTCGTCAGTTACCAACAGACCGCGCGACTGTTCGCACAAGCGTGTCGTCAAGTGCGCGTTAAGGGAGCGAACGTGAGAACGGGTGTTGCAAGCAAGTGAGAGAGAGAGAGAGAGAGAGAGAGCGTGAGAGAAAGAAAGAGTTTGTAACGATCAACAGGATCGTCCAAGAGTTGAATTAATACGAGAGAAGTGAACGAGTGCCGTTGAAAATCGGAGTAAATTCGCGTTTATTACACAAGAACGAGATATCGCGCGAATATTATTTCCTTACTCGGCGTGGACGAAAGGTTTTTGTTGAACGTTTGGAAAAATTCGTTCGTGTATCTCGTTCGTCGCGATTCTGCGGGCGGTGGGGGGGAGGCCCTCGTGTCAGTTTCGTGTGTTTGTTGTCTCTCCGACGACGACGACGACGACACCGGTCAAGTCGAGTTACCGAGGAAGCGGTTAACGTATATACATATATATATATATATACACACATAGTCAGACCAAGCGCGTTGAACAAAGGAAGAGCAGCGGCAGCATCAGCCCCTGCCCGCATATCCTCCTCGTTCCCCGAGTATTATACCAACCGCAAACGTACAGTCGGGCTTGCTCCTTTCCTCGTGACGAAGTCAAAGCCTCGCTCGTCAATTAATATTTCCCAAATAAAACTAGACCGAACGAAATATACGAGAGAAAGAAAATCGCGCAATCGTTGTGCATTATTGCGAGTATCAGGCTCATCGACATCACGCTTACCGATCGTGAAACAAGAGCAGCGTCTGTTTAACCTTTTTTTTTCAAATAATTGAAACGTAACGTTGTTTTCTTTCCAATTCTTCATTCCCTCGCATTTTACTCCACGACGAGCGTATTTCTCGCGACGAAATCTCTACGATTCGAGTGAATCAGTTGTTGTTGTTTTTTCTTTTTACAAACAATTCAGTGAATAACGAAAATTTGACGCGTGTGTCAAAAAAAAAAAGAAATTTGCGGTGGACAATCATCTCGCGCGTGTGTGTGTCAAAGCCGTGTCAACGTTGCTCGAGTGGACCGAGGCGCGGCAGCACAGTCGGCTCGCGCTCGCGACCGGCGACCTAACCTCCACGGACGACGAAAGTACTGGAAAAAAATTGAAGTATCCGGGCCGAGAGTTCGTACGGAACGCAAGAGACGTTGAGTCTTCACGCGAGTGACGAACGGGAGAGAGAGAGAGAGTGACTGCGAGTGAATCTTGGCTCGCTACGATCCGTCGGCAAAAACGCGAGGTTTTCGCGTTAATAAACGTGTCGCGACGGATTGAAAGGCGATCGGCCGTCGGGATTTTGGCGTGGCGTTGTTCGTCTCTTCGACGCGAGGGAATCGTGAGAGAGAAAGAGAGGCAAGGAAAAGCCGGGAGTTCGCGTGTTCCCGCCTCGCGCGTCTCGACCGTCGCCCCGGACGTCTCTTCTTTGTGTGACATGTGCCACGTTCAACGACGAGTTTGAAGGGGGAATTTTTGCGAGCAACTGCGGATTATTCTCGTCCATACGGTGAGTCACGTTTACATTTTTTTTATCTACTTTTCTTCCATGATTTTTTTTCTTCTCTCTCTCTCTCTCTCTCTCTCTCTTTCTCGTCTGCGAGATTTCTCGCACTTTATCGCGTTCACCCAACGTTTCTTCGACTCGCGGCGTCGTTTCCTTTGTTGGAGAGAGACTCCACGTGCTCGAGTCTCGCGTGCCACCTTCTCCAAACTAGCGCGCGCGCGCGCGCCCGTGTCCTTGGTAAATTTTATTCACCTAGCCAGCTATAAACACTCACGCCTACATACAAATATAGTTATATACGTCTCGTCGCGTAATTTTTCTCGCCCACGGCGATATTACCAAAAAATCTCCGAGTCGAATTTATTCTCACGAATTTATTATTCGCTCGAATTCTCAAGGGTGGTTTGGTCATGTTATTACAGGATTTTTGTCGTCGTCCGACGATCGCCCTTTTCACTAGGCAGAAAGAAAAAAAAACAAAAAAAAAACTTCGACATAAAGGACTCGTCTGAATTTCAACGGTCGTCGCGAATTGTTACTTCTGCCGCTGAGCCACGGGCGGCGGTCGATCCGTATAACGCGTGCATGTGTGTTACGTGTGTCTATAGAGGGAAAAGGGACAGGCAGCACAGCAAGCCAGACCAGACGGGGATCTCTTCGTCTCTCGCACACACCGTTCATTCATTTTTTTTCTCTTTCATTCTCTCTCTCTCTCTCTCTTGCTCTCTCGTGCGCTCTTTCTCTCCCTCAATCCCCAGGACGAGCAGCTGCCGTTCGAGGACACGGTACATTTTTCACTCTCCGTCTCTCTCTATTTTTTTTTATTATTTTTTTTTTCTTTCACCAATATATATGAAATACGCGCGAACCATCGCGACAGTTCTGGTGTCCCGTTGTACTTTGCGTAAAATCGCTTGTCTCCTAGCAAACGAGAATATTTCTATACGCGTGTAGTAGAACGAGGGATAAAAAGCGAAAGTAGGAGGACAAGAAACCGATAACGCTAACTCTCCGTTTCAGCAATAATTTATTCGTTGGGTCACACTGTATGATGCAATCGTTCTCTCTCTCTCTCTCTCTCTCTCTCTCTCTCTCTCTCTCTCTCTCTCTCTCTCTCTCTCTCTCTCTCTCTCTATATATATATATATATATATATATATATATATATATATATATATATATATATATATGTATGTATAACTGTATGTGCGCTGGTTCTCTTACCTGAGGAATATTTTAAACTTTGGTCACTTAAAAATTCGTTTACGTTTTAATTATACGTTGACAGAATAAATGTTCTTTTATTTTTCAATTCTTCTCACATTAATACAAGAAAGTTTAACAGTAAACTTTTGCCCGAGACTCTTGCCCAAGGCGGAAGCGAATCTTTTCTTTTATTTTTTTACTTCGCGACGAATTTGAATATTAATTCCGTCTCGTAAAAAAAAATAAAAAAAAAAACAAAAGAAAAAACTAATTAATATCGAAAAAATAATTACGCTCCTTCTGCTTCCGTTTTCACCGTGTCGTTTCACGGAAGCGATTTTTCACACGACCGTAATAAACACTTCTGCGAATTAGAATTTGTCAGCAATTTTTTGTTTTCCAAAAAATGTCAACTTTGCTCTCGTACTTTTACACGTTACTCTTCTATTATTATTATTATTTGTTTATAAAAAAAACGCACGCAAAAAACTTCACGCAAATAGCGTGCCAAGATTGACACAATCGGTAAGAGAGAAAAAGAAGAAAGTAGTTGGAAAGGGGAGGGAGGAAAGGGAGGATAATTGAACGTCGTTTAAACGCAGTCGGTGGAAGTGTCGACAGCAGCTCGGCAATGAACGAGTCGCTCTCCGTCGTACCTCCTCGAGTATCGTCCGACAGCTTTAATTATCACTAATGTCGACGATATTACGCGAAATAGTTTTGCCTCGTTGACGACGAAGTATCGAGGGACAGGTGGTAAAACCGCGACATTCCGAAACCTTCGATTCCCTCGTTCCGTGTCGAATATTCGTATTTCCCGCTCTCCTCGTCTCGTCGTCGTAATTTCGTCGGACGAGTCTCCTTGACGAATACGAGGAAAATGGACGAGGCTGTGAGAACGCAACAAGTCGAGAACAACGCGTGTCTCCTATCGTAATGGCTTTTCTTGCGATTCGTTTTTTTTTCTTCTTTCTTTGGTTCAAGGTCTAATGAGATAAAATGTCTAGGCATATTTTTTTTTCTCGTTTCGTTAAATATTCGGAAAAATTGTAAGAGCGTTAGAGATTATTTGATATCAATTTTATATCAAATATACGATATGTGTAAATTTCCAAATTTCTCGTCTACGATTTCTTGTAAATATGTAAAATATGTACGATTTTGAAAATTTTTAACGCTAATTATTTTACGTGTTACATGTTTTATACAAATTTTATACACACAGTATACGTTACGTTTTTATGGAAATTTGTTTACAATTATGAATTAATTTTTATTTTTATCGATATAAAAAAAAACAGTTGGTTCTTCATATATTTATAAACGTATATATGTATATATATATAACGCTAGGAGACTGCGCGAATATAAGACGATGGCGGCCTGACGCCACACACGTGTCTTCCCATGCCTCGCGATCTCTCTCTCTCTCTCTCCGCTTCCTCGCTTCGTTCTTCAAATTCCGAGAATTTCACAGGAAACGCTGCGTGTAATTTAGTAACGTCGTTTTATCAGCGAGGGAAAAAGAAGAAGAAAAAATAAAATAAAAAAAGTTCGTCATGTAATAGTCGAGGGTGAGAGAGAGAGAGAACAAGTCGGCATGAGCCACGACGAGGGTGGAGGGCGATGATACTTTGTTGATATAAAAATCGAAACGAAGAGGTATTCCGACTTTCAGGGTCGATATCTCAGGCGCGATAGCCAGCGCGTAGGTGTCGAAGCTCGGCCGAAGGTCACAGTCGTTGAACTTGAAAGCGAAGGAACGACGTGACTCTCGAGCTTTTTTTTTTATTCTCTATCGAGTACCGTGCGTCCAACCCTCTCGTCTCGTTTAGCGAGTCGAGATCGAGAACGTTCGAGCATATTGTACACACGCATAAAAAAAAAATATATATAAAAAGGGTGTTCCAATAAGACGTATTAATTTTACATACGAATGACGTTTAAACGTCAAATGATTATTGTCATCGGTTTTCAGAATCGACGTCATGCTTCAACGCATAATTGCCATGTACAATATAAAATGATCGAACGAAAAAATGAAAATTTCATTACAAACACCAATATCTTATTTACCCTCAACATCGATCCGTCTTATCGAAACACCTTTTATATATCCACGTGTATTATCTCTTCTTTTATTTTTCTCGTCGTGTATGAAACAAACGCTGGGTAATATCGCGTGGACGCGCCCCAAAAACTCTTGAAACGCAAATACATATATCCTCGCGAACGGTTAGGTAGTAAGACCGGCGGCTTCGGGACGCGCTTCGGGACGCGCTTCGTTGCTCTCACGCCCCCGACGATAGCTTTCCCCCCCTCCAACTCGCCAACACTCCTTATTTTCTCGTCTCTTTTTTTTTTTACACCGTTTTTACTATACGTAGATAGAGATATATTCGTTTTTTTTTTAGTCTTTCAAGCTGAATATATAGATATTTGTGAGCGAGTTTGTATATGGAGAGAGACGTATTCGAGGGCCACGCGCAGTTGCCTTGGCGTGCTTTTCGAAAATAGACGTTCCCTGCTTTTCTTGCGTGCGAATGTGCCGATTCGAACCAGCGTAAAATTGTTTACGCGCTTATCGCTGTTTCCCTCGCTCGCTCCCTCGCACGTTGTCGACGAAGCGCGTGGACATTTGTATTGATTTCGAGCCTTATCTCTCCGTCTCACTCGCTCTCATTATTATTACGTTCTTATCGGAACGTCGTATTTTTCATACGTAAGGAGAAAACGTGTTTCAAGAATGAACATAAAAATTTCAATGAAACGCACGCGAAATATTTGGCGTTGGAATAAATTCAATTAGCTCGAACGAAGGAAAAAATAAATTTTGTATTTAATTATCGATAATTAATTTTTAAAAATCGACGAATTCTTTCGGTATAATGAGTTCGATGAAATATTAATGAATTACGTTCGATCAAACGAATCGATTAATTATCGATGAATTAAAGTTTTATTCGCGCTCTTCGTTAACGACGAATTGTTCAATCGTTACGTAAATTAATTTCAATTCGTAAAACCGGAAAACTCAATTCGTAAATCGAACGATAATTTATTCGATTCGTTCGCCGAGTCTCCTCTTTCTTTCGGTCGTTTTGCAGAGACTCTCGTTTCGAGGTTGATTTATTAGATGTTAACGATTATCGAGTGAAATTTCCGTGCGTTCGAAACGCGATAAATATTCATATTTATGCGAGAGACGATTGCTTCGACACACGTTTCCCCGTTTAATCGTGCCAAAAATCTTTCATCGCGCTCGTACAATCGCGATTAATCGTATCCGCGCTCTTTTCTTTTTTTTTTTTTTTTTTTTTTTTTCTTTTCTACACTCGACACACGCGTCTCGATCGAGTCTTTGACGAACAACTCGCCTTTCCTCTTCTCTATAAAAAAAAAAAAAATAAAAAAATAAAAAAATCCTCTACTTCGCGAAACACTCGGTCGACCGAAAGCGTTAGCGACGGGAAGAGTCTTTGATTCATTATTTGCGACCGAGCCGAGAATATTCCTTTCTCCGTGTCCCCCGGCTCTCGCGGAAAGGAGAGAATCTCTCGGGAATTCCAATCTCGTGACCGAAGCTGGCTTCTCGAGCTCCGGGGTACTTTCTCGTCTCGTTCGCTCCGACTCTTCTCGCCATTTCGTACGAGAGACGATTCTTTTAAAAATCTTTTTTTTTTTTTTTTTTTTTTTTTTGAAAAATTATATTTTTATCCCAGCTTTTTGCAATTTTTCGTACAAATTTTAAGACAAAAAAGGAACAATGTTGGCAAAATCGAAATTGACCAAAGTGTTACCAAGGTTTCCGTTTGCAAAAATCGAGAAAGCCACTTTCTCACGCTCGAGGCGAATCGGGGAGGAGTGAAATAAAAAAAATGACGAGTTAGTAACGTGCGAATTTCAATATGTCGAGGATTTTATACATTTCCATTTTTTCTGGTTTTTTCTTTTTTTTTTTTTTTAAACTTTTTCTATTGAAATTTATGGCGCTCGTCTCGATGGACAAGCTGACCTCGTCCAGGGACCCGACTCCGCTGTAGCGCGAACACAACGCCCGGTTGAATTCTCCTGACGGACGGGGACGGCGTTTCCGGGGACGGATAACAGAGACCGAGAAAATAAAACGAGATTCATATTTTTTTTTTTTTTTTTTTTTTTTTTTTTTTTTTTTTTTTTTACGAATATCTATATATATATATGTCGCGCGAACGATAAACATAGGAAAATGAAAATTCCCCTCGCGACGAACCAAGAGTGAGAGAGAAAAAACACGAAAAAAAACAAAAAAAACAAACAACGAATCACGTCGTTACCAACCGTTTCCCTCGGACCTAAATCTGGTTCGCTCGATTAAACCTGTTCCGCAAAATCCGTCCCGTCCGACTTTTTCACTCGCGTATTTTTCAAATTTTTCGTCAACGATTTTTCAAAAAAACAAAAAAAAATAAAAAAAAAAAGGTGATTCGTTTCGTCGTTCGAAATATTTTCGTTAACCGTTCATAGGAATTTATCGCGTAGACGTCGCGGTGTGAAATCACTCGTGGCATTTGGCGCGATATTATTTGGCCACGTGTCGCGGTTCCGTGAATCATCGAAATCGATTAATCTCGAACGGATTGGAAAAGACGCGACCACCTTGGACGCTGCGCGGCGGAGTTCGTTATGGTCGTCGTGCGTGCGTCGAGTACGTGGTCCTCGATGCACTCATCGTCTCTCCCTCCCTCTCGTACCTCGCGTTCTAAATCGTTATCTCTCTTTTTTAATTATATTTGATTTACTTAAAAAAAAAACAAATATTTCTAATCTTTCTTAATGATCATTAATTTCTCTCAATTACTCACAATTAACCATCACAAAATCAATTATTAATTAATCTTTTTTTTTACATCGTGTCTATCAAATTATTGAATTAAATTCGAATAATCAAAGATAAAAAAAGAAGAGGAATAAAAAATTTTAATTGTCCATCGAAAGATCGTTCGCCCCGTTAATGGTGTACCGATGATTGCATAACGATTACAAAGTCAGCCGGAAGTGCGAGGGCGAGAAAGTAACTCTCTCTCTCTTTCTCCCACCGCGCGAGTTCTCCGCGAGTTCTCTCCATATCGTGGCGGGCTTGGCCGTTCGCTCGTAAATACATACATCTATATCTTTATATATATATATTTATTTTACTCTTACAGTGGCTTACTTGTTGCCCGACTGGTACATAACCAAGCGCGCACGTTTAATTTACACGCGAGAGTCGTGTGTCTCTCCCGTACCGTATACACACGTATTGCTGACGTACGACGATCCTTCAACCGCGATATTCACCGTGTCTTTAATTATGTAACCACGTGGGTGAAAGAGAACGTTCAAAATCGAGGAACGTTTCACTCTCTTTCTCTCTCTCTCTCTCTCTCTCTCTCTCTCTCTTTCTGTCGGTCTTTCTCTCGTCGAGCTGGTCGAGACCGGGGCCGAACTCGTAGCGCCAGAAACCGGAGAACGCGCCGCGATGCAGATACGAGACGAGAGAACCGCATTAATACCTTCTATATGTGCATGCAGATGCAACGTAATCAATTCTGAAACCACGCTTCCGCTACTCGTTATATACATTATTTACGAACAACTCGAACAGGTAAAAAAAACAGAACGATATTATTCAAATATTTGTTCGTCTTTTGTCAAAAATTGTATGTCCATAAAGAATGGAATTTTCAAGTTGCTTTTTTTTTCATCGATGCGCTCGATTAATAAATCATTATTTACACTCGTCCGAAAGATTTATCAAATAGTTTTGAGCTTTTTATTTTAGCATTATTTTTTTTGCTTCATATTATTGACCAATATTCGATAATTAACGAGAAATATTCGTCAACGATAATATTTGATATCGTTGATTAAAAAGCGTAACATGGAATATTCGAGGTGTACCGGTGATGGTGGAACTCGCAGGTTTCATATGGACAAGTCGAGTTTGAAACACGTAGGGGGAGGGTCTGGCGCGATATCAAAGACCGACGGACAACACGCATAGAGCGAGACCCCGTCTAGTCGTTGGAGCAGGCAACACGTATCGTTGTTCCACATTGTCCATACGGGACACACAAACACACATACACACACACACACACACACACACACACACAGAGTACGGTGAAGTTTGGTTTGCGCACCGTGACGTGTGTAAAGCCTATTCGTCCTGAGGCGCCTCCGAGATCGATATCTCGGTGCCGCACTATGCCCGCACTCTCCTCGCAAACGAGCACGGACTACCCTCTCTCCCTCCCTCGACACAACATTTACGCAACCCTCTGAAAAATTACAAACTTTTCTTTCATTTCAAGTCTCTTCTATCGATTAAACATTTTATTACATAATTTTATCCAAATATTGAACAATATTCGGTTATCTAGATGAAAAGAAGAAGAAGAAAAATCAAAACTTACACATTTTTCTCATTTCGTGGACAAAAAGAAAAATCTCGTGCGAAAATCCTGTCGACTCGACGGATAACTTGCTGATTATATTATGTGCATTGCGGTTTTTCTTCCGTGAGAAGAAGAAGAAAAAGAAGAAGAAGAAGAAGAAAAAAAAAAGTGCCTCGCGACCTCGCAAGCCCATACAGGTGTGGCGCGGGGTCTACGACTCGTGGCCTTGGCACGCTTCAACCCCCCCCCCCCCCTCCCTCTTTCATCGACTCATTTCTTTTTGTCACACGTGTATCTCGTTAACGCCACGATCGAGCCGTTTCTCGAATACAATTAACGGAAATCCGCGTGCTTTGCCTCTTGCCCGGACCGGAAATAAAACTGCGTAATTTTTTTTGTTTTCGTTTTTTTTTTTTTTTTTTTTTTTTTTTTCGAATTTCACTTTTCCCATTTTTCTTTTTCTTTTTTTTTTTTTATTGTTTATTCCGACTCGATGCTCGTACGCGATAAACGACGAACTAAAGCACACGCCGTATAATCGATCGACCAGGTGCAACGAACGGCACAACGCGAGTCCGACGACCGGCGGAGACCAGGCTGCGCCTGTTATCAGCCCTCGCTCTCGCGACTCCCCGGTAGCCGATTATACACCCCCGTTTGTCCGTCCGTCTGTCCATTCGTTCGTCCATCTATCTGTACGCACGCTTTTTTTAATATTTTTTTTTCTCTTTTTTTTCGTTGTTTCCTTCATTCTATATCTCTTCGCGTGTAAATCCGCAGTCGCTCGTTGCAACGATGTTTGTTTCCAAACAATCGTGAATTATTCGTCCATGCGAGATCGGTCGATCGATAGACTCGAGAGCGTGAGAAAGTACGATCGATCCGCGCGCTACGAAACACATCGCGTTATGTATACATACACGAGACGAGAAGAGAGAACGTGTAAAAAGATTTTGAATAAATTTCAATTTTTTTTTTTTTTTGCAAAACTCTCATTAATTAATTACAAATATTAATAAAAATCTCTCGTTCGGTATTGATCGATCGATCTCGTATCGAATATTTATCGGTCGACATTACTTTACGTTCTTTATTATAAAACATCGACGATGAAAATTTTATTTCAATTTTAAAATATTGAAAATTTAACGTTAACGAAGAAAAACTAACAGCAAGGAACAACAAACAAGCGTGGACGCACGTGCGAGAACAATATACGTATATGGTAAGGTTCGAGGATTGCCCAACGTCTAACGATCGTTTCGAGGCCATCGGTGGTGTACGGTCGCGACTTTCGCGAAGCGACGGCCTCTCTTATATATATTGGTCGGTTGTGTGTTAAACTCGCTGGACTCTCGCGACGCGAGCGTATGTAATACACTTTCGTATACGTCCCCCCCCCCCCCCCCCCTCCCTCTCTCTTTCTTGCGTTGCGTACGCGTCGCGTTAAACCGGCGACGATTAATAATTTCACCCGCCACCGCAAACACGAGGCTTTTATCGTCTTTCTCTCTCTCTCCCTTTTTCCGTCAACTGCCTTGGCGTGTATCCGTTGCTCTCTGGTCACTCGGCTCGTAGACGGATCGAGATTTCTCCTTCCGGGATCGCGCGTCTCGTTCTCTCGTAAATCCCAAAGAGAACCGAGTGAGAAACGTTTCCTCTCACCGGCCAACGTTCGTCACAAACGACATATATCATTATTTCTCCAAGCTCTTTACACGCTTTTCTCCCTCTCTTCTTTTTTATCTTATTTTTTGTCGTTGTTATTATTATTACGCACCGGAAAGTCGATAACTCGGCGACTCGAATTTTTTATTTTTCATAATTTCAACTCTTCCGTAACTTTTTACTCTTCGCGCGTACCAACCTTCGTTATATATATATATATATATATATATATATATATATATGTGTGCCTCTCTCTCTTTCTCTCCGGCTCGCGAGAGTGTAATTACAGTGTTGTGGCGTAACAGTTTCGTTCGTTTTGAGATCGTTTCACACTTTCGTTTTTTCTCCGCTTACCTCTCTCTCTCTCTCTCTCTCTCTCTTCTTTATGTTGATATAATAATAATAATAATAAAATAATAACAATAACGATAATAATAATAACAATAATAAATAAACGCACGACGAAATTTAATACCAGAAAAAATGCGAAGAAATAACGAATATTAATTATCGTGTCGGTGTCGTTCTCGTTACGTATACGTGTCTCGACATTATTTTAAAAGACGTAATTGTCTGTTATCGGGGGATAGTCGGGGCCCAGGCATGTGTCGTTCGAGCTCTCTTTTCCGTGTGCCGAGGGGTTAGCGGGGGGTGGGTGGGGGTTGGTCGGGCTCGAGTTTTATACGCTCGAGAAGTGGTCGCTCGGGCGCGCCGCCACCGCTGCTTTCATTCCTCGGTATCGCGCCGGAAGCCGTTTCCGCTTTTCACGAGAGTCCTTGGCCTCCCCGCACCCCCTCCCTCCCCCTCTCCCCCACCTCTTCCTCTCACTGGTCGCGCTATCTTTGTGGAACAGTTTCTAACCACGTGCTCTCGTTCGACTTCGTTTCGTCGTGTTTTCCTCCCCCCCTCACCCACGTAACTTCTGAGATATAAATTCTCCTTCCTCAGAAACGAGCTATATAACTATAAAGGTCCTTTGGCGCGAAAACTATTTTTTTGTTTACCAAGGTGAAATGAAAAAAAAAAAGCAACGAGCGAGACGAGAGGGAGAGAGAGAGAGAGAGAGTCGATTGTGAGTCGGGGTTGAGCGCGTGAACGAAGGATCGACAACGACACGAGACACGACGATAGAGTCGTGTGTCGCGCGTCTCTCTTTCTCTCTATCTACGTGTTCCGTGAGTTCGCATAGACGCGCGGATGCGTAGGAGGATTTTTAATGCCTCGAGGGAATGCCCAGTGGCAAGGGGTGGGGCGGGGGGAATCTCGTGGCTTGACCAAAGCGTGGAGAATTTATCGTACGATATAGGACACACGCGCAAGATATCGTAGCCACACTAACTCTCTCTCTCTCTCTCTCTCTCTCTCTCTGTCTCGCGCGCGCGCGTGCGCGCCCGTCCGTTTCTTTAATTCCTCTTCGTCTTATTCGTCGTCCCACACGAACGTTCGCGCGTCCACACGTTTCTATCGTAATCTTAAGACCCCCCGTTCCTCCTCTTCTCTTTACCACGCCATCTACTCTTTCGTATTTTATGTCGTTCGCATTGAGATCGCGCATTCACGATTTTCGGATCAAAGAAGCATGATCGCATAATCCCGCAAAGAGATATCAAAATCCAGTGAAAGAAAATATCTATATGTATTATTTATTTTCTTTTTTTTCTTTTTCCTCTTCTTCTTCTTCTTCTTCTTGTTATTATTATTATAAATTATTATACGTTAAAACAAAATTATATGTTTTTAATTATTATTATTATTATTATTATTATTATAAAATAATACTTATTTTATGATTTTATTTTAAAGAAATTTTTCAAAATTTTTATATATTTCTACAAGTTCTCGAAGGGACCAATGCCTACGGGAGATTCGATTTGATGGTGAGGATTTAATGCGCGCAAGGCGGTTTGCTATTCATCGAACGTGCGCGCGGGCCGTTTCCGGCTTATACCGAAAGATCGACGAGCCCCACGCGTTCTCACACACACACACACACACGAGCGCGCGCCAGAGCACGAGCGTTGACAAACCGCTTCGGTTATTCCTCAAGACACGATTCTCGGTATTGTTCTCTTAGCTGTCCAAGGGGCTAGGAGGGGGGGGGGGCAGGGGAATTTTCGTGCCTCGAACATAAACGGGAAAGAGAGACACTCTCGTTGACTATTTAACAAACGTCGCAATTTTCATTTTTCCTTCATTATCGATTCTTATTTTCCCAACAAATATAACACTCGGATCGAACGTGATATCTTCGATATAATATAATATCTCTTGCGTAATAATACCGATTTACATCACCGCGAGAGGAAGAAAAATGAAAGGTTTTTCAAAGTCAAAGGGGCTTGAATAATTTTATTCGCTAATTTTTTACGATTTTAGGCTAGTCGGAGGAAGAGAGAGAGAGAGAGAGAGAGAGAGTGAAACTCGTCTGTATCTAGATATATCGTCTTTATTCTTCCACGTTCAAATGGCAAAATTCAGGCCGACGTTTAACGAGCGACCGAGAAAGAGGCTCGAGAACGATAGAGACGGACGAAGAGAGAGAGAGAGAGAGAACGAGAGAGGGGCGGGGGGTGGAATCGTCGACGATTCGGGCGAACGACTTCCGCGAAATCTTCCACTGGTCGTGTACGCTCGATTCGCTTCCTAATTACATCCGAGCTCTCGGGGTCTCTCAACTTTATTCCCTCGCTCGATTTCTCTCTCTCTCTCCCTCTCTCTCCCTCTAACGCTCTCTTCGTGCACTGGATGAGACACATTGAGTACTTACGTGCATATATATACAGGGTGAATTCTGTAAGGTGTCTCAAACGGGATTTTGGTGCAGATGGGATCATTACAAACAAAAGTTGCAAATATACATTAGGGATATTTTAAATAGTTTACGAGATATGAATATTTAAAGTTGATCCAATCACAGCGGGCCGAGAAGCGTTGGAGCCGCCCACTCTCCGTCCTAGCCGTAGATATAGCACAGTTTAGGGCGTTACATTTGGGATCGCAAAATTCAGAGCAGTCAATTATTATTATTTTATTACGCAGTCATTTTTATTTGGCGCGCTCGGCAAAATTCAGAGCAGTCAACGCCCGAAAAATAAAAATGACAACGTAATAAAATAATAATAATAATAATAATAATTGACTGCTCTGAATTTTGCAATCCCAAATGTAACGCCCTAAACTGTGCTATATCTACGGCTAGGGCGGAGAGTGAGCGGCTCCAACGCTTCTCGGCGCGCTCTGATTGGATAAACTTTAAACATTCATATCTCGTAAACTATTAAAAATATCCCCAACGTATATTTGCAACTTTTGTTTGTAATGATCCCATCTGCACCAAAATCCCGTTTGAGAAACCTTACAGAATTCACCCTGTATATACAGCGAATGAGAGATACAGTAATGGGAAGGGAGGCAACGATATAACGTCTATAGCCAGACGTCCGAGGAGCTAGGTAGACAGCTTATCGTATACACCGTTCTTACAATCTCCTGCGCCACCCCCCCCCCCCCCCCCCACTCCTCTACGCACGTATCCTCAGAAAAATCATAAAATTCGTAATAACTTTCGAAAACGATTACCGCGCGAACCTGATATTTCTCCAATGAAATATTCATAACCACGATAAATAAATTCACGGATAATTCCGTATACAGTGAATATTCGTAAACGAAAACGAATTTACAAAGAAAAATAGCAACAATAACAAAATAAGATACGTTTACCTATAAATTTGTCATTTATTTTTTGCTATAAAATATTCTTTTTTATGATGGTTATAAAAAAAAAATGAAACTGGTCGAGTCGAAGCAAATGGAAGGGATGTTCAAGCGTCGCGTCACGGATCGTCGAACTCGGGTCCCTTAAACGTCGGGGAATAAGTCGTCAACCCGCGGCGTGAGAAACCGTGCTGTTCGGAAGTTGAAACGAGGGAAAGGCTAGAGGGTTCGTTGGCGCGCGGGGGGTAGCATTTGCGCGCGCGTGTTCCACCGGTATAATATAAGACCGAGGGATCGCCTCTGTTAGTATCACACACACACACACGCACATACGAGTGTGAATAGTACGGTCTCCGTCGTCTCTTGCCCGCGTTGAATGGCTTCTAATTTGCGACCGTTGGTTTAATTGTGGGGGTACGTATGTATTCAGGAAGCGTATTCTCATCGCGCCCGTGAGGACGCTGAGAGAGGTAGCAAGAGGGGAGAGCGAGCTAGGTTTCGTCACTCCACCTGCTCACCTTCTCGCCGCCACCCCTCCCTCCTCGCTCTCTTGCCTCCTCGACCGTTGAAGGAGAGTTAATTTCGTAACCGCTTCCGCTTTTCGATGCCAGCTGCGAATTTTCGTATCGAAACGTACACACAAGGAGGAAGCACGAAACGTTGGAAAAACATACGTTTTGAGAACGATAAAGTTTACGAAGCTCGCGCGACTCGCCGCGCGTTTACTCGATGCTTTCGGCACTCACGCGTGGACGACAAAGAAAATTTGCGGATGTTCGGTTAAGGAGAGTTGAAGAAAATCAATCGATTAATCGATTAGTTTTTTGTTTTTGAAAATATTGTAAAATTTTGACAATCGAAAGATTGTTTTTAGTTGGGAAGATTCTTGCTGCTTTTTTTGTTCTAAATTTTAAGGGTGGTTTCGTTCATCCTATTTTATGCTCGCGTGAGTTGCACCCTCGCTCCTCTTTATTCTCGCATAAACGACCCGACAATCTGGTTCGAACGCCCGTGTGGAAATTTTTTCCGGGATATCTACGGGGCCCAGTTAATTTTCCCCAATTGTATCCGGGCCCCTGTTTGGATTCCTTTCAGGTCCAGTATAGGATTGTCCCACTTTTTAAAACGGGTCCTTTAGTGGAAATATTACCGGGGCCATACTAGGATTCCCTGATTACACCTACATTTTCCAATATCGTCTCTATAGAAATCCCGCAATTACTCTCTCTGTTCCCTGGCACTTCCCTATGTCTCCCCTGTATTTCGCTGCAATACGCAACACTCATATTTTGAAAGAAGCTCTATATATATATTTTTTATACATTTCAGCAACTTTATAACATGTTCTTATAATAAAAAATCTATAATAAAAATTCTAAAATTTTTACCATTTTACACAATGCCAACAAGATAAATTTATACATTACGTTAACGTGGTAGTTTCAATTCAACACGCTTTTTCTGGGTTTTTACAAATCTACCATTTTTATCCTTAATTTTTCACAACCTTCTTAAGGTATTACTATCGCTCATATCACCACTAAGATTGGGGGCAAGAGAGGTCAGAGAAAAATTATCCCGAACAACCCAAAAGAGGTGGAATTTGTTTTATCTAAAATGCTATGCAATCTTAATAGTTCTGACTCTCGAATGAAAAAATAATAGTGTATAGTAAAATTAAAACAAAAATATTCACAAATTAGTTAAATATTTTTTAAAGTATCGGGCAGTAAAAGTTTTGATACGTTCCTAACTGCACACATTGATATCGGACGTATACGCATGCTCGTACACTAATGTCCGACACTCAGTGGCATAAACGTGGCAACATCGCTGGTCACTGACGCTATTTTGTCGTGTTGCATACATACACATTGCGTGAGCCTACCGTGTTGAAATTTTCAGAAGGCAGAGCGGTGTTGCCACACGTTATAATCGCCGACTTCTCCCCGATGGACTCTTATAATCTGTATTAATAATTTATTTATTTTCTTAAAAACTATACGTCAGAAATATTCCATTCTGGTATCATAAAATTTTTTAAATTCCTGACTATGAGTTCAATTTTTTTCAGAAAAATCCTGAATCCATTTTTCTTGTAATTTATGATAAATGAAACGCAACTTCAATTTATACGGGTTTAGATGGAGAAAATAAAAAATTGGTAATTAAATATCTCAAATTCTAGACGTCAGAAAATGTTTCGTCTTATAGAAAAGTTTTTCGTTTTAATGTCAAGAATATCTACACAAAGTTTTAAGAAAATCCTATTTCAACCCAGTTTGCGATAGTAATACCTTAACTATCTTTTTTTGGCGGAATCCGAACCGCCAGTATTGCTGAAAAACACTTAGAAAAATTCGTGTCGACTGCGGGGATCGAACCCGGGTCCGCTGCGCGAGAACCCAGCGCCCTATCCCCTGAGCCACTGCGCCCTTCCGAGACAAACTCATATATTAATTATATAGATAACAGTAGAAAATGCTAGCAATATTTTTTAATATCCAACTTTGAACTCATTTATACTATCTTTTGCGGTCTTAATAATAATCTATAACTATTCTTTTGCGCACCGTCCACATTCGCTACGTATTGCAGCTGTGCTTAGAGTCAAACGGAACACTTAATACTTGCGACCTGACTTTGCTTCATTTATAAGTGATAATTTTAATAAAATTTTATTTGTTTTTAAGTAGTTATATTTTTTTTAAAGTCTTCTTTGAAAGAATTTCAAAGAATCGTTATCTTTCAAATTCATTTTAAATGATGAGTGGATTGTTGAATGAACAACATATTAGCATAAAAGGCAGTTAAGGAACCAGTTACCAATTACTATTCATTCAAGTCGTCTATTATTATTTGAACCTTTATTGATATTTCTAATGAGTATACCTTAGTACATCAGATTGGGCTTTTTACTGGAAATCCTGATGAAAGCATAATTTATTTTGTTAAGGAAATCCCAAATGAACCAAACTGGGCCCACATTAGTTTGCCCGATCAAGGCCCGGTTAAACTTATTGTAAAAATTAGCCACTGCCCTGTTAGCACCTGATGGGGCCCTCCATTGGAACACCCATCAAGCCCCTGTTAATTCGTATTATGGAAACGTATGAGAGCCTGTTGAGGACCTTTGATGGCAGTACTCAGGAAATCCCTGTTAGGGATTCCACGTCGAAGCCTAAACGGGATCCGTGTATATTTTGGATATCCCGGACTATTTTCCACACGGGCGGTTTTTTTTCGTATTTGAAAAAATCGAAAAACTCACCCCCCCCCCACCCTTCTCGCTCTGTCGCTTCATGAGAACTCATCTCTCAGTGATCTTCGAGAAGCGAACTGTATTTTACTCACCCCTAAAAAATCCATTAAGTCTCTCCCCGTTGTGTATTAGGTGTTGGTGTGCGTGTGTGTGTGTGAGAGAGAGAGAGAGGAAATTCCATGAGTAGGCTATTATAGACCTAAATGTATCACGCACAATTCTGTCGCAACGTCACGCTTCTCGCAGCTCACGGATACTCCCCGTGATCCTGAAAATGGAGTGTGGATAATATCCTCAAAATCTCCTTTCTCTCTCACCCCTGTTCTCGCAACAATAGAATTTCTTTTTGAAATCTACCCTTAACATTAATCTCTTTCGATACACCTCTGCCCTTGCAATATTGCCAGAGGGATAGAATTCCTTTATCTTTTATCAATGTTTCGAAATTCATCGACAAATTTGTATTAATTTATCAATCGCTAAATAATTATTTCGTATTATTCAATATATTGTAAAAAAACACACAATCAACGTTAAAATTGTTTAATGGAAAGAAAATATTTCAAAACATATTTCTTACCCATTAAAGAAAAATTAACAATATTTTTAAAAAAATGTTGTCAAAGTTATTTTGAAATTTTGAGCTTTTCGACGAATATGGAAAATATTCTCGTATCACCGATTCAACGGACTCGATTAAATGTGGAAGAGTCTGTGTGGTATCGCAACAGGAAGTTAAGAGCCGAGAGGAGCCGAGCCCTCCGCCGTGTTATAGCTTACAATGTATCTACCACAGCATATATATACCTATCTATATGAGTATCAGATCTCATAAGTGTATATATATATAGTTACGAGGCGTATGCACAACAAGAGGTATAGAGAAGATCGCTCGATGCGGAGAAGAGCTCTATGGCGGGGGGTGGTGGTGGTGGTGGTGTACGTGATGCCGAGCGAGAGAGCTTTCCCGAGCAGTTCTATCGAGCAGCAGCGAGGCAAAATCTCTCTTCCCCTTGGCGTACGAGTGTTGGCGCGATAAGGCCGCTGGTGTGCCGGAGAAAAGGGCGAGAGAGGGAGAGAGAGAGAGAGAGAGAGAGAGAGAGAGAGAGAGAGAGAGAGAGAGAGACCACCGGCTCGAGTCATCGACGTACACACCTCGTTGTCGTTGTCGTCGTCGTCGTTGTCGATTGTACACAACGGGAGTACACATTATTCCTGCCTGATACATCGAGCTCTCTCTCTCTCTCTCTCTCTCTCTTTCTCTCTCTCTCCCGAACCCATTGAAAATTCACTTTGCGAACGTTTTACCAAAGATATGCAATTTTCCCCCCCTTTTTTTTTACCTTTTTGCAATCGCCACGGCAAAGTACAGATAGCACTTATCAATTATCAGCGAACGCGACTTTCCTCTTATAAATCACGCCAAAAAATGCCTGCGCTGCGATAGTTTCCTCAAAAAGAAAAAGAAATAAAAAGAAAACCTAGAAACAAAAAAATTTGCCTATAAACAGTGAAACGGAGAAGAATTGATTTTGCTTTTCGTATTCGATTTAAATCGCGCGTACGAGATCCGAATGAGCGTCGAAGAAATCGTAAATTCCACGAGGCGAGGCGCGCGGAGTTGCGCGCACCACCCCTGGTGAGTAAAAATCGAACGTCCAAACGTACATTCGTGCATTGAATTATGAACTTTATGATGAAATACGAACCTTCTTTATCGTTTCATTCGCGAGTGCACGGAGTGAACGGCACCCTTATGCGCGTTGGCTCGATGGCTTCGAAGAGCTCAACGAATATTGTACAGTGGTGGGGGGATGGGGGTAGGAGCGTTGTCCAACAATCGTTATGCACCCTCCACTCCCAATCGGTCTCTCTTTCTCTCTTTCTCTCTTCCACCCCTTGCTTATTCGCCTCGAATCTCGCGGGGGTCTCTGTCTCCCGGAAATTCATACCCAGGAGTTGACGTGCGAGTAACAGCGACGGGTATAAGGTACCTACTTGGTAGAGAAACGCTCGTTACGTTCCGACGTTACTGCGAACATAGGAAAACGCGCGAGAGAAAATAGGGGTGTGTGGGTTGGGGGGATGAGAGTGACAAAGATAGAGAAAACAGGAGGGTGAGTGAAAGAGAAAGAGGGAGTGAGATTGCAGAGGGCGAGGTTGGGGCCGGGGGGGGGGGGCTGCATGAGCTGGAGAACGGGGTGGGGAGAGGGTAGAGGGGTTAGCCATATCCGGAGGGCATATCAGGGGTTCCTGATGGCAAAGAGGTTGTGTATAGAGAACAGAGCCATCTCGACGAGGTATAGGTCTTTCTCCCTCCTCAACCCTCTCTCTCTCTCTCTCTCGTTCTCATCTTGCTCCGGCTTCGACTCTCCTTAGGGATTCTCATTCATTCGTCGACTGTAAAGTTAGCGATCTTAGAGAGAGGCGAAGGGGTTGGCTCGACGCTTTTCCCTCTTCGCTCCTCGTGCCTGTTACGAGGAGGAGACGTAGAAGAAAGCGCGCACGCCCGGCAACGAGACACTTGAGACGAACGTGCCTCTTCTCTTTGCTCCTCTTTTCTCTTTCTCTCTCACTATCTCTCTATCGCTCTCGAGCATTCTCTCCTCTTCTCATCTCTGTGTACGAAACGAGAATGTGGAGGAAAACGCTTTAGTACTTGCTGTTTATACCTCGTATACAACAACCCCGGCAAACTCCACTGGCAAACATTGCCCCGTACGTCATCACGAACGCTTTTACTTTATTCGCGATTCTCTCTCACTTTCCTTCTTTCTCTTTCTCTCTCTCTCTTTCTCTCGCGACCAGTGTTTTTATAACCAACAGGATACTGGGTACTCGCACTATTTTCTTGCTTTTTTTATAATACCTACTTTTCATCATTTTCTTTCCACAACGATTTTGCCAATTTTCTTTTGTCCCCAATTGCATCAAATTAATCGATTAATTAAATTTGACACGATCCGACAGCAAGGAAAAATCACAATTTATTCGCTCGATCGTAGTAATATTTTTTCTCGACCCGAAAAAAATTAATTCGAATTTCAATAATGCAGTTTGAATTTTTCTTTTTCATCCCGATTACGTGGGAACACGAAATAAGAGGCAGAAACGCGGATGGAGATCGAGGCCAAAAAGTCAGGCCTCTGTCACGACGCGGGACACAATGTAGACAGTGAGAGAGAAATGGAGCAAAAGAGTCTCAGCATACTGGAAGGACGGGGGTGAGGGGGATAGAAAGAGGAAGGAAACGAGGGGACGTCCAATATGCTTGTATCGTATACGTATATATAGTGATTTCTCAGGTATTATAGGTGCGGCTGCGTCGGGACTTTGGTGGTCGAAACGTTCACGAGTGACCGAGACGAATGGCTCCCTCGTCCTTCCTGTTCGAGATTTACCATTTTCTTTTTCGCTCGCGACTCTGTCCCTCGTTCTCCCATCGAAATAGTCGAAATAGTCGAAGACCGAAACTTGGTCCATTTTTTCCCCACCCTTTTCTCATCACCAACGCCTTGCCCTCTTCATACCCTCGGTCTCTTTCTCTCTCTCTCTCTCTCACACACACACACACACACACACACACCTACTCACATTTGCATTCCATTTCTCGCACAAATCCCGACCCCCCCCCCCCCCCCAATTTTTATAAATCAAATACTTTTTCTCTCGAATAAAAAAGAAAATCGAATCAACATCGCTCATCTGGAAAACGTCGAATCGCTAAAAGACCATAAACAAAAACTATAAACGCGCGATCAATTATCGCAAATAGCCGATCAATCGGCTAATCGACGCCCGATTTGCCGAGGTCGTTTGACGGGGGTGAGAGGCTCGAACGTCGACGTTCAATTATTTCAGGGTTTGTGCGAAAACACGTTAATCGCCCGGTCACCCGAGCTCGTATTGCCTCGAGACCCCCCGTCTCTTCGCAACGTTTTCAGTACAAAACACGCGATACACGCCTATGTATCGATATATATTTATATATAGCCATCATATAAACCCGCGAAGCTGTCGAAGTTCGATTGTATTTTCCGTCATATAGGATTCCGTTTGATTCGTTTGAGAGCCAGTGCCGGGGTGTTCGGTGTCTGTCCCAGCCACACGGTCGAACCGCCACCTCTTCCTCCTCCTCCTCACCCTTCACTCGTCATCCACCCTTCGCGTCCTCGGCACGTCGTACGATTGTGAAAGGCTTTTCCCGCGGGTAGACAAGCGTGCGCGCGCGCGCCCCCTGTCGCGGTTTCGATTACGCCGGAAGTCTCGTCGCAGCCGGTGCTCGTACCACTGGCTTCCGGTTATCGATGCCTCCTGCCTGGATATCGGATTCTCTTCTATCCCGCAAAAAAGAAAAAAGAGAAAAAAAAACGTTATGTAATGGAGCGATCGATACGATTCCCATCAAGATCCCTTCGTTTCGCCATGCACCCTCTGCCCCCACCCTTCTTTCCCTTCGAACAATTTATTTCACATATCTTCGTTATACGTTACGAGTTTTCCGCTCTATTATGCATACGATAATTGATGCAATGTCGCAATCTACCAATAGGGAATTGAAGAAGAACCGGAAATACATTATCGCGAATCCTCTCGAACGCGTCGCACTCTCACACCCCTCCTCTACTTTTGCCAGTCGCGGCAATAATTTTCTTCCTCTCGTGCGCACTCACGCGAATTTACCTCCTATCTCACGTGCGTGAGTTAGTAGTCCTTCCTTTGTTAGTGTGCGTGTATGTGTGTGTATCTGTGATCGAGCAGGGCCAAGAGGGATGTGGGCACTGAAGGCGAGATTAAATGGGATACCGTTATCTTCCACCGGACTGGAGTGAAGAGCCATTTTGCGCATTGAAATCGAGGGCCATCAATCCCAACGCCCCGTGTGTGCTCTCCTCTAGCTTTTATTTATGTCTATATATATATTATTTTATTTTTCTATTGCGTGCACGTGTATACGTATATTTATCTAGGATAGCAAAGTCCCTGGCGTCCCTTGCACGAAGGGTACACGCTCCTGTTCCCATTTTCGCTCAACTCGCGCACGAGAGACGCTCACTCTGCTCGCCTGGGCCATCAATTATCGCCACGTTTCTCTTTCTCTCTCACTCACCCTCCATCCCTCTCGGCTTTCAGACGAATGACTGCAGAGTACCGATGGCATAGCCACGCTAGATAAACGCACGCTTCATAGTTCTCTCCTATCACGATATATCTCTTAATGTTATTTCATTTTTATCACGTTCGATATAAGCCTAAAAAATTTCGAAACTTCATGAAAATTTCAATGTTATTCTTTTTCACCGCTGAAATGAATTTTTTTGAATAACTTTGTGTAATGTTTTTGTTTCGTTTGTGATTTCAGGTGAGTCCCGAAGTTACGTACGAGATGGTTATCTGCATGCATCGATTACTTTCTGCGGACGCGAATTACGGTACGATTTGTTTGTTTGCATTATATTCGTACGTAGATTTTTTTTTGTTTTTTTTTCATTGTTCTATTTTTATTTTGTAACGTTCGTGACAATGTCGTATTATCATTGCGAACGACTTTTCAGCTTACCCCGTAGTCTCATGCGCGATGCACAATGAGACTAATTGACCGTATATATTAATAACTCGCCGGGGTACGTTGCAAACGTCGTTGGTTTTTTTTGTCTTTCTCCCTCTCTCTCTCTCTCTCTTTGTCGTATCGCGTGCACACCCGCGATCGTACCAAGGAATAAACGGAGGGTAGCTTATTGCACCGAAGCACAAGTATCGTCAAACGACGCGATCCTTCTCGTTCCTCAGCTCGAGCGAGTCGCAAAAGACAAGTTCGATAATTTTGTGCTTTTTCTTTTGTTCCCTTTGTACCGTCCTTGCCTCGAAGGAATTCGTGAAATTCGTATTATCACGAACGTAAATCGTGCACAGACGTTGCGGTGTAAAATTGTACTTTGAGATTTTTTTTATTTAATCACCACTTTACACCCTAAGAAAAATTGAACAAATTATTTCAAGAAAAAATAATCCAAATTTTACCGTTCGTTCATAAATCACTTTAATCTTAGGAAATAACGGTATAAAATTTTCACAGAATTCAGCCGTAAGTTCGTAGCATGGAAATAGAAAAGATAATTTTAAAAGATCGATATTTTTACCCCTTCTTAAAGAAATACAACATTTCGAGAATTCTCCCTCGTTTCGAGAGAAAACGTGACTGCCTCGAGTATCGGGCCTCGAGCCAGAGATATAAAATAAGAAAAATATAAAAAAAGGAAAAGAATACTCGAGGAGATTGCTGTTAGCCGTTCGGCGTACTGTCTCGAGTTATACGAGAATGGAAGTACGAGAAACGAGTAGTAAAGTAGGGAGTAACGAGAGTGCAGGGGGGAGGGTTAAACGCATGGCTGAAATTCCAGGGTGCAAGCAGACGAGAGAGAAATTTGTCTCCGGTGGCCGGTAATTACGTGCCCAATTTCCGGGGAATGTCTCGACTCTCCGTACACGGTTGGGTAACCGATCGACCGGGCGAGGCAGAGGGGTCGGTACTAATGTCGTTCTCCACCCTGCAAAATCTTCCATTCATATATACATACATATGCTTTTTTCCCATATAAACTAGTCTCGAGGATCGCGATAGGTAAATACGATTTCCCTTTTCTTATTGCCCGAGATCTTTGCTCTCTCTTTGTTTCTCTTTCTCTCTCACCTTCTCAGGCATCACAGGGTTCGAGGGCCTGGTCTCTCTCGAGTCTCGAGTCATCGCACCCTACCCTACCGATGCTCGTTTCTCCGTACCGAACAAAGCCGAGAGCCGATTCCACCACTCTCCCTCTCTCTCTCATGGAAACGTTCGACTCAACCGCTTCTATGAGAGATATAACACCCTGTAAGAAAACAAAATGAAACACGACCTGTTTGATCATGGAACGTTCTCCAAATACGACTGAATCGTCGTAAATTAATTAAACGAATTAAATTAATTATTTGTTATTGAATTTTCTCGATTAATCGACGAGTCGAGGGTTGATGAGAAATATTCTCGCGAAGGAACTATATTTATCTTGAAGAATGGCGTTCGGTTCACTCGATGTAGTGGTTTTCGTGTCTCCTATGGCCTTGTTGGTGCACGGCCCTGGTCGATGTTGCTTCGTTCTCGCCAGATGAGAAAGACCGAGATCCTTGTTCCATAGCCACGGTCAACTCCCCTCGTTCTTTCCCACCGTCATCGTCCTCCTCTTCTTCTTCTTCTTCTTCTTCTTCGTCTTCTCTTTCGTCTCTCGGTCTTTTGCCCGGTGGTGCTTCTCGCTCGGGTCTTCTCTCTACATCGTGCGATGCCGCGCCGCGGTTGTACACTCTCGCATCCTCTCCAGTCTCTCTCTCTCTCTCTCTCTCTTTCTTCTTTCTCTGTATTGGCCTGTGCGAACCCTGCCCGACCATTCCTTTTTCAGTCTTTTGCATTCCCCGGGCGTGAGCGCTGGGAACGTGCCCATGCTCGTTTCTCGTCTTCTCTCCTAAACCCCCTCGCGTTCCCTTCTTCTCTCGCCATCTTTATATACAGACATATACCTACCTACATATATCTATAGGTATTTGCGTTGCGAAGGGTTGAGTGAGTTTCACGTCTTTCAATAATTCACCGTGTTGCAAAGAGATAGGAAGGACTGAAATATCTGCTCGAAAAACAACTCGGCATCACCGAGGCTGTGCCATGTATATTATATATCTATCCCATTTCGCATTTATTCGTCGGGGTGCTTTTTTCCTCTCCATCTCTCTCCTTCGTGTTTTTTTTATTTTTATTTTTATTTTTAATTCTTGGAATCCGTAGAAATACGTAGAAAATTATTTTCCGGTATATCCGTTTCTCGAGGCTTCTTTCTCTTTTTTTCTCTCTCTCTCTCTCTCTCTCTCTCTGTCTCCCTCGCGCGCTCTCACTCGAGTGCGCGATTGAGGCGATGTCGACCCCTGTCGAGTTGAGAAACTGGAAGAGCAGAAAAGTATAGAAACAAGAGGGAGTGGGGGTTGGAACGAGGAACCGAGAGCTTCCCGAGATTGATTAAATTCTCTTTCTTTTCTTCCTTTTGTGATCCGGAAACGCGTGAGACGTCGCTCTCTCTTTCTATTTCTCTCACACTTCTTTCGCTCTCACTCTCTCCTTCCCTCTCGGTGGTTTTAGCTCGAGGGTTGATTGCCACGTCTCGCTGGGCCGGCGTGAAACACGAACGATGAAGAGAGGGAGAGAGAGAAAGAGCCGAGAGAGAGTGCGAGAACAGGCAGAAAGAGACGCGATGTGAAAGCGTGTACGCTATATAGAAAACGAGGGAGTAGTAGATGTGAAATAGTGTGCTCGGACGGGTGCGGGTGCAAAGAGGCGTGAGCTTCACTGTCTGCTGAGAAACTAGGAAAGAGACGGAATGAGAAAGACGAAGAGGGTGAACATATCCTTGGTCTTCATTCGTTTTCTCTCTCCCTCTCTCTCTCTCTCACTTGTAATCTCGTGTCCTTATCCCGCGCATAAGGCGTCGTTGTCGTCTCCATCGTCATCGTTACTTCGCATCGTTCGCGTGCACGGATCCATCAGCCGAAGGGAAAACTATCGTTTGCACGAGAGACACGACGTCGACTCGCGTCCCCTGACAGACACACGATCTTCAACCACCCGCAACACGGTAGCAATTTCGTACATATATTTATATGTACCTATATATATATATATATATATATATATATATATATATATATATATATATATATATATATATATATGTACCGCATACTGACTATCGTCAGTGTGTACCAGATATTACACAGGAGAGAGTTATACGAAGTAAAGTTCGATACGGTATTGAAACCCTTATCCTTCTCTCCCCCCAACCCTCCCTCCCCCGTCCGACTTTGTCGTGATCGCTAAACATACGAGAAACTCTGGCTGCAAACTCTACCGATTTACCTAAACTCTTCGCTAACTGTTCTAGTATAACACAAGCGCATTTGCCCTTGCCGCATAGTAAAATTGCATGTGGATCGGGGCAAAACAATATTCACACGTATCAACATAACATTTACGCACGAAATTTGTGAATTTGTCCACGATTTAAAAATATTTATATATACATATTATTTTTATTTTATTTCGTCAAACGTTTTTGCTTGTCGTTGGCTTGAAAAAGGTATTTAAATCGCACGAATTTCGTACCCCTTTTCGGGTTACATTGCTTCCGCGTAAGCGGTTACCGTCTCGGCCGATATGGCGCTGGCGGAACTCATGATTTAGAGATTCGTCATTATTTCATGCATTTATTCACGTAACATGCACGCAGCGTATCCACGCCCCCCCCCCCACACCTACATATATACGTGTGTTTGTGCGTGTAAAGGCGTATAAATTTTGTGCGTAACGCATTGTAGCCGCAGGACATCCGTTACTCCTGTCATTGCGTTTCTACTCCATACGTACGGATAAAGCGGTGTCTCGTTTCGCGAACACGCCATACTCATTTCCAGTAAGTAATGCATGAGTATTTCTGCAACATACGCGCAACTCGCTACGCTCTGTATCCATAGAAATAGAATGTACGAATATACAGGGTGTCCCATTTTAATCTTACACCTGATTTTTCTCGGAAAATACTGCTCCGATCAAAAATTGTGTATAATGAAACTTTTAGGGTTCGAAGGGGGACGTTCAAAAAAAATTTTTTTTTTGTATCATAATTCAAAATGGCGGCTGTAAGATGGCCGACATATTTTTTTTAAATAGAAACCGGCCATTTCTTTGTTACTAAAAAATTTGTCGGATCAAAACTAACAACTTTTATAGGAACATTTTTTTGATAAAGTCCATAATTTTTGGAGTAGAACACCATTTTTGACTATTTTAGCGTTATCCAGGATGTACCACGAGGAGGTAAAGTCTTTAACATCCCAAGTGTAAGTGTGTGTGTGTGTATGTGTGTGTTTGCGCGCGTGTGAGTGTGAGTGTGAGTGTGTGAAACACTCACAAGGATTAGGTCTCTGCGGCTCGTCACTTCCGCAGTATTTACCGACTCCAAAACCACCTCCTTATGAGTGTTCTCTGAACTCTTAAAGGTGTTCGAAGATTCCCCCATTCATGTTTAAGCATGCCCGAACTCTCCTCTCAAAACCATCGACTGTTCGCAAGAGAACAACTCTCGGGTTTGCACGGCAGGCAGCTCTTATCCGCACCCTCATATCCTCTTGTGTGGTTGGAGCTTGATGGTAGACAGCGTCTTTAAGATAACCCCACAAGAAAAAGTCGGGAGAGGTAAGATCAGGTGATCTTGAAGGCCAATGGACAGGTCCATCTCGTCCGATCCACCTTTGACCGAATGTTGCGTCCAGGTGATTTCGAACAACACGAGCCCAGTGAGCGGGTGCACCGTCTTGCTGAAACCACATCTGTTGACGTGTAATAATGAAATGTAAAATCAATGTCTTCCATCAAAAGCGGCAATTCATTTTGCAGAAAGTCAAAATAACGGGCTCCCGTCACAGTTCCCTCGAAGAAGTGAGGACCTATTAATTGCCCGTTAATGATTCCACACCAAACATTCAAACTCCACCGATGCTGGTGATCGATCTGTCGCACCCATCGTGGATTCTGATCAGTCCAATACCGAAAGTTCCATCGATTTACCTGACCTCGGTTGTTAAATGTGGATTCATCACTGAACATAACAAACCTAAAAAAATCTGGGAATTGCTCGATTCGTCTCAATGCCCACCGACAAAACTCCATCCTTCGCAACGGATCAGGATTAGGCGTATCTTGGTGGAATTGTATCCTGTACGGGTGGAGCCTTGCACCTCTCAGTACTCGGTGCACTGTGGATCCGGGAAACCCCAGTCGCTCCGAGATCACTCGAACACTCAAATGAGGATCGATTGCTATCATCGCTAAAATAGCCATGTTTCGAGCCTCATGCGGGCCACCAAAATCATTGTTCACGTTTTGGCGACGTTGGCGGTGGCGGGTTATTCGGCCTGCCCTCGCTCTCCTCTCGAGGGTTCGGATTGTCTGCCGCGATGAATGACGACGATCAGGATATTCGCGTCGATACAAATTTTCTGCTCGTAAATAATTGCCCCGGCATCTCCCTAAAATAAGGAGCATATCAACGATTTCGTTGGGACTGAAATCAGCCATTGTTGAATTGCCGTCAGTAAACGGTTAACAAATCCGCGTCTATTGTAGGCGTTCAACGTGAGATTTCGTTTTCTTATTTCGATCAGAAGCGAATCGAACTTGAAACGCTCAAATGATATGGGGTACCATGAAAATTCGTATTGTCCTGCCGTATCCAGTTAACAGAAAAATTTCAACAGCGACACATTCCAGAGAAAATTTTCATGGTACCCCATATCATTTGAGCTGCCTGCCGTGCAATCCCGAGAGTTGTTCTCTTGCGAACAGTCGATGGTTTTGAGAGGAGAGTTCGGGCATGCTTAAACATGAATGGGGGAATCTTCGAACACCTTTAAGAGTTCAGAGAACACTCATAAGGAGGTGGTTTTGGAGTCGGTAAATACTGCGGAAGTGACGAGCCGCAGAGACCTAATCCTTGTGAGTGTTTCACACACTCACACTCACACTCACACTCACACGCGCGCAAACACACACATACACACACACACACACACACACACTTACACTTGGGATGTTAAAGACTTTACCTCCTCGTGGTACATCCTGGATAACGCTAAAATAGTCAAAAATGGTGTTCTACTCCAAAAATTATGGACTTTATCAAAAAAATGTTCCTATAAAAGTTGTTAGTTTTGATCCGACAAATTTTTTAGTAACAAAGAAATGGCCGGTTTCTATTTAAAAAAAATATGTCGGCCATCTTACAGCCGCCATTTTGAATTATGATACAAAAAAAAAATTTTTTTGAACGTCCCCCTTCGAACCGTAAAAGTTTCATTATACACAATTTTTGATCGGAGCAGTATTTTCCGAGAAAAATCAGGTGTAAGATTAAAATGGGACACCCTGTATATTCGTAGCAAATCCACCCCCCCCCCCCCTCTGACAATTCCGCATAAATTAACGCTCGACGCCACGACGACGCCGCAGGCGCCACTCAAACCCTCCGCACTTCTACCACTGACTCACCCCCCGCCCCTGCTGTACTATACTACCCTCTACCTCTACTATGCTTCCGTAATACGCCAGCAGGGCTTTATACGCTATAACGTTTTCAACCATATTATCCTACTTGCGAGAGAAACTCGATTGCCGGAACGTTTAATTATTTTTCTACTATTTATCCATAAGAATCTACGAGTTTTATGTTTGTATATATATATATGTGGGATTTTTACCCCCGGTGTTTTCCGAACAAGTTTTTTCTATTTCTTTCGCCCCGTTGTACGAAGGGGTGAGTATCACGCGCCACGCGTATTCCCTCGGTCTCGATAAGAAGAAGAAACTTTTTTTTTTTTCTTTCTTTTTCATACCGCGCGAGTTGTAGGAACGCGAACTCCACGCGGTCGGTTATTATCTCATTAGATCTATTATGGGAAACCCACGCGGGTAACATATAAATATATCTTTGTATATAAGGGAACGCGTAAAAGTTGCGCGACTTTGGCTGACTGTTGGTAATCTCGATGGAAGGGACTGGCACGAGGGTCGCGGTTGGTGTGTCGGGGAATTGGAGGGGGTGGATTATTGTTGCACGATTTGCGAAGCGTGACGACAACGACGGAGACGACGCCACGGTGGGAGGGGGGAGACGTCTCGCGCAAAGCCACAGACGTTTCATTATTTCGTGACCAATTCGTGCGGTGGTGGCAAATCTACCCTTCCTTGAGTCACCCCTCTCCTGACCCAGCGATCGGTGTCTATACGTCGTACTCGCAATTCCAGGACTGCAGTACTCTCTCTCTCTCTCTCTCATTCTTTTTCTATACGTGATATCTCCTATCGAAAAGTAATACGAACCGACACGCCAAACGTATTATCGAGTTTGACGGGAATACAGGGAGAAAAGTACAATACACAAGGACGACACGGGAGGCGGGGGGGGGGGGGAGGGTGAAGTATCACGGGCGCCACACGCGACGTGTCGCGAATTGGAAATTGAAAGTTGGTCGTTCGTTCTGTGCCGAGCCTTCGAACTTAGCCCCCCCCCCCCTCCAATTCCCAACGGTGCGCGCGCACCCCCTTCACTCTTTGGTTTATCATGACGGGGGTGTATTCTCATCGTTTCTTTTTTCTCTCTCTTTCAATAAATGTTTTATACATTTATATACCCTCGAGTTTCCACGAGGCGTCCGTGCACAACGTCCCGAAAGACTTGGTAAAGCTACGGTGAAGCACCAACGCGACATAATTCACCCTGTCATGCATTTATGGATTTTGAAACGAGCGTCGGTCGTAGCACCTTCGCTTCGTGCGACGACCACAAGAGGGTAGGGAAGAATGAAACAATAAAAAAAAAACAGCGCATCGACGCGAGGACACCGCGGCGATGCAACGCCGTCGTCGTCGTCGTCTCGGGCGTTTGGCGGTGTCGAGGGGTAGTGCGGGGGCGGGAGGGGGTCTTTACATTCACCCTTACGAAAGTACCGACATCGCGAAGGTGACACAACGACGAGATTTTCCACATGAAAATTTATGAGCGACGTCGAGTATTCCAACGCTCTTCTTGAATCTCGGTCACGTCGCGACAATCCTTATTTTCTCGCGTCGTACCTTTTCTTTCACCGCGAAAGAATACCTACGACGAATTATTCCAGTCGAGTGAAAAGTTCGCGAGATTTTATGAAATATTATTTCGAGGGTTGTTTCCTGATTCTCGAGATTCTATCGATATCACGGACATTCTCGTCAGAGAATTCATACTTTTCGTACAAGAGGGTAGTTTTTTTAAGAGGTTGTACATTTTTTTTTCAAAGCCATGAAAAAATGTTTTCGGCTCGTAACTAAACTCTAAATCTCGTTTTTGCGATCGCAATTGTTTCCTCGTCCCTTTCAACAGAGGGCTTCGACTTCATACGTTCGCAAATGCACCCTCGAGTACCGAGGGAAACGCAATTTCTCAGCGTGAAAGTAACGATAACTCACGGTCGTTAATATTTTTTTACGATTTTTCGGACCTGACCGTTACCGGATCCGTAATTGCATCATGACCTTGACGCCATTACTCACCCCCGGGCGTGCGCAACGTTTTAAATTATTCGTGAATAAAGGGTGTTTCATTCCTTTGCGAACGATTATCCATAATTTCGTCGTAAAATCATGCCGAATGGGTTTTTAATCGAGCGATTCCGCATTCCTGCCTTACTAGCCTCCACATCCGTAAAATGGCACCCTCCTTCTGGCAAACCGACACGTGCTGTGTGTCGAAAACGAGGCGACATTAAAGTATTTTTAAAAAAATGAAGCAAAAAATAAGAAACAAAATATAAAAAAAGGCGTTTAACAAAGGAGGGAGAGAAAGAGTAGCGCAAAACGAGAGCATAAAGATGGCGATCGACTGGCAAAAATAGTGAGTGCGAGTGAGAGAGAGAGAGGCCCCCGGAGGTAATTTGCCAATTTGTATGCCGCTTGGGCCGAGCGCGTCAAGCACACGGATCGTAAAGTATGATATAAATGCAAAGGTTACGTGCTCCCGCGCACCAGTCTGTCAGCCCAGCAGTATAGTTCGACGTCGACGTCGTCGTCATCGTCGGAGCGTCGTCGTCGTCGTTGCGAGACGATCGCGCGTTTTGCCGACGCCGTTGAGCCGGTCACGAGGTTACGTCGCAGTCCTGGCCGAGCGTTTAATTAAAACGAATTGCTTACGTCAGCCACGTTTCTCGCGTACCTAATGCTAAAAAATGGGATTGCTCGAAACCTCCCCACTTCCTCCCGGACTCACCCCCTAAGACTCGTTGCAGCGGTTTATTCGTTGAAAATACTTATATTTCTTTTTTAATTTCTACTTCATCTTTTCGCTGAAATAACTCTGCGATCTCTGTTCGTGCAGAAATTAGGTCATTTAAAACGATTGAATTATTATTTTAATCTTCAATTCGATTTATTTTAATTCTAATTAATTAATGATCGGACTAATCACAGACAAGCTACGAAAATAATAATTTATTTATAAATGTTTTTTCTGGGCTATATCGACATATTTAGCCTCCCGGATCGCCAAACATTTATTAATTTTTATAAAAATTAAATAATTGCCATAAAAAAAAATTATAGCGATCCGAATGTTTGAAAATTCCTACTCCCACCTCTTTTGCTCCATTTTCTACGTTGGTATAGAAATCTCGGTAACGTTTTAATTTGGTTTTTCCAAGCGGTTTCTCGTGACAGATGCGGGAATACGAAGAGAGAACGAAAGAAGAAAGTTGTTACGGGAATAACGAATTTTCCAGGAATACGAAGAAAAACGAATGAAATAGGAGAGGGCGCAGGCTCTACTAACTAAAACGTCTCTAATATATCTATACTATATGTATATATATTCGAGGTACGGGCGTGGTCGGGTTACGGATGTCGTCGAAATCAAATAAACCAAAAGAGAAGAAGGTTCTGCCTTCTAAATTACCGCACAGCGAGATTACCGAGCCATCCGTATTTTTCCCCCAAGAGAGAGAGAAGAGCGCACCAGCCGTCTGGCAAAGGCTCCTGCAACGGCGCTGCGGGAGAGGGGGTTGCTCCGAATAGTCGACCTTAACGATTCTCAAACGAATTTTTACGGAATACTCGTTTTTATTTTAATTTATTTATTTTATCACAAAAATCTTCATTTTCATTTTATCGTAAACATTCCCAATTCTTTTAAAATTTGTTTTCTTTTTCTCTGCAAATGTCTCACGTGAATTTCCCCGACACACGCATGAACGGTAAAAGCAACCCTCGTTGAGACCCACTCTCTCGTATTGAGTACGTTTCGTACATTTCGCTTTTCTCTCCCTCTATCTCACGATGAGACCCTCGCGTGACCTTACTCGTCCTTCGGGGCCATTGCATGAAAAAAAAAACGAAGAAGAATTTATTTCACCCAAAAAAGGGCGTGTGGGTGCGCGAGAGCCTTTGCGTAGGGGTGCGTATTTCCATCTCGGTGTTTAGACACTCGTGCTTATGGAAATTTTGGGGATGGAATCTCCCACGAGGGTTGAAATAGGTTCTCGCGAGATAGAGGTCGGCTAGGGTGTGCGGGGGGGGGGGGGGGGGTGTTTCTCAACCCCGTCGAAAGATCATCTCGGTGAAGCCCTTCGTACCGGAAAACGTATGTGACAAGATATATTCGAATTTTGCGAGGTAGGAGGGGGTGAAACGATGAATCTTCGAGTCTCTGAAGATTTTCGGGGTGCTTTATGTTCACGAGGCGTGAATATTAGAAAGAAAGAAAAAACTCAATTTATCGATGACAAACTCAACTTTTCACCCGCAAATTGATTCACAACGATAACAACAATAATACTCCTCTTCCTGTTTAGTTTTGTTAAGCAACTCTATTAACTTCACGAATAAAACGCGAAATCTATCTCAACCTTTTTTTCGTCAAAAATTTCCTTTCCACCCGCATATATCTATTTTTTTCTTCTTTTTTTTTTCATCGCTGAAAGACGCATCCGATTACTCGTGTCTACGTAATTTTTTTTTTCATCTCGTACTCGAGAACAAGGTGCGAAGAATGCATTCAGCACGCAGCAGGCACACTGTCGACATAGTGCGGGTAATACACGAGATACAAACGAGCCCGAGTGTCGACGAGCGCGAAAGGGAAATGAGAGGCTTACCTCACGGTGGATGGAGCAGTAGAGGGGGGGGGGGGGAGGAGTGAAAGCGAGCACGAGAGGGATGGAGAACAAGAGAAAAACGAGAGAAGAGTCGAAGAACTGTGAAAGAAACATGTGGGCTTCCTGTGACAATGCGCCCTCGTGTTCTCTCCGACAACGTTCCAGCTTCCGTATTGCGTTTCTTCTCGCCATTAACAACCCCCCTACTTTTTGCCCTCTTTCTTTGTTAGACTATACCCTCTTATACCGGAAGAATGCCCGAGCCCGAGCAACGAGACAAGACGTACAACGTTCCCTCGACCTCTCTCACGGTCTACGCACTCGTTAAGTCTTCCTCCGTACGGACGAGGGAGAAAAAAAGAAAACTACCCCTCGGTCGTAAACGTGTACGAAAAGTCCCATTAGTCATGGTTTTCATATCGTTCTCACGAGGAGGGTCGAATGACTGTGAAAATCTTTCGTGTCAGGGAAAAATCTTCGTGCCAAAATCTCGGAAATGTAAAAAAAAATCTTCAAAATCACAGAAATTAATAATTTCATTCCGCAATTATCGTCCCACATATTTGTTTCCAAACATTCGTTTTATTTCACTCGACATATCGTCGAATCTTCAAATATTCTTTAAAAATGTGATAACTCGATAACGAAACACTTGGATCGAATAAAAATATTCATTTTTTTTTTCGTATCGCGCACGATAAGTGAAATAAAAACATAAAAAAAATATTAAAAAGTGTGTGGAAGGTGGCCAAAGCAGCGTGGTCGAGCGATACGAGAGAATATAAAACGTCCCCTCTGTCACTATCACGACTATCATCATCGTCACGAGCGTCAGCCTGCAACTCCGCACTTATCCTACTTCTTGTCTCGTGGCGATGATAGTCGTTAACGCCACAGGTGTGCGCTTCTCTCCTTCGGCTCTTTCCCTCCGCCGTCTCCATTTTCGCCAAAAGCCTCCCGTCGGTGAAACACACGCGGCATGAATTCTCTCTCTCTCTCTATCTCACCGTGGCATTCCGATAATCTCCGGGATCTGGAAAGTCCTGATAACACGTTATGGCACACGCACACCCATACCCATATGATTATTATTGCATGAAAATGCGTGCGGCAACGGTTAAGCGGACACACTACATAGCCTTTGTTATATATACACGTTACGCTTGAATAATCCTGTCCGTATATACGAGAATTTAGAATTCCTTTAACGTTCGAGGGGATTAAAGATACGGGTTAATTACTCGATGAACTTAATTAAAATCGTAATTTACGAGAGTTCTCTCCAAAGTCATTTCAGTTACAAATTAAACATTTCCGGTTGACGATTCTCCCTCTCCTCTATCTCTCTGCGTCACGTTCCTCTCGATCGGATACTCTCGACGTCTCGTCCCTTTTCTGTATTTAATTATTTTTTATTATTTGATTTAAACAAATTTTTGTCGTTTATTTTGTATTTTGTATTTTTACTATTTTCGTTTGTCTCTTTACGAGAATTACGCGAAGATATTTGTCATCTCGTCTTTGAGACAAAACGGTGACGAATAAGCTCGTTGAGACGATACGGTAAAAATGCATCAGTTACGAATGAGCGAGAGAGAGAGAAAGAGCGCGTGGGCGTTCGGCGTCCGTTTCGATCGCGTGAGAAACACAGCCGCGAATATGAGCGATTCGCCTGGTGGCTTATTTTCTTTTTTAACTCGTCTAGAGGGACGAGAGGACGGGAGGGTACTGAATAAAGAGAGGACGAAGAAAGAGGGAGAGAGAGAGAGAAATAGGCGGTGAGTGACTCGCGGGAAATAACCGTCTCTTTGACTCCGTGTGACTCACCGCTAACCGGTCAAACGTTGCCCGAGCTTCTTCTCTCCATTGCCTCACTTGTGAGACTCGTACCATGTGCACTCTCTCTCTCTCTCTCTCTCTCTCTCTCTCTCTCTCTCTCTCGCTGTCCATTAATTATCGCCTCTCCCCCCACCCTCTCATCTTTCATTCTTTTTCTCCGTCACCGAGTCACCATTATCGTCGATTCTCAAAACCGAACCCTCTCTCTCTCTCATCGCCCTTACGAGAGGGTTGAAATTGTCGATCGATAATCAATCGGTTCGCAAAGACGCCGAACGAATTAATGAAATTTCGACGAAATTGCGTGCAGCGCGTTACCGACAACTGCGGCCAAGTTACGAACTATTTTCGTACGAGCAAACACCATTAAAAGATTTCCGAGGGTTATACAGAGTATGTGTTTGTGTGTTAACGTGTGACCCCTAGTGTGTGTACGACGAGCCACCATGATTGGAGTGAAACAGAAGAGAGAACTCCTCTCTGTTGCCTTCCCTCGGTTCAACAATCGATACGGCTCGACTTTACCCAGGCGTTAGAGATCTGCCTGTGTTATATCTATATATATGCGGGGGTGGGGGGGTGGAGGGCTCTCGGTTGCGACGACAGCCCAACCACTCTCCGGCACAGCGTTGACCTTCTCGTTATAACTCTCCTTCCTTCCCCAGGGGTACAGTGACCTCCCGTGCTCTCCTTCCCGTCGTATCTCCTCCATATCGCGGGATATATACATTTATATATATACCCACGTATATACAACGTTGTACATTTCTCTTGCCCCTGTCGTTCGCGGAACAGAGCCAATAGAGAAGCATTTCGCGACTTTCGAACTCGTAAAATTTCACTGCGGAACGAGACGAAGCGTTGGGGTGATGGGGCGGCGGGGGGGGGGGAGAAGAGGACTGTAGACTCGACTTGGCCATAGTGAGTACACGAGATCGCGGCATCCGGAAACAGCTTCGTCGTCGTCGTCGTCGTCTTCGCTGACGTATTTGCCCCTCTTGTGGAAGAACTCGAGGGGGAGGGGAGAAAGAGCGAGAGAGAGACAGAGCGTACGGTTGCACGTCACGCTCGACGTCCAGCCATGGAATGGAAAAAAAAACGAGTCAGGGTCGCTACTCTTCGAGGTTCTCGAGTGACGCGGTTTCTTTTTTGTTTTCTTTCTTTTTTCGTTTCGACATAAAAAATACATCGTTTAATATCTCCATCGTGTTCTGGGAATCACGTTTGAATTTCAATAGGACGCGAACGATGTTGGAACTTGAAGAATGTATCTTTTTTTTTACTTCTCTTTATCGCTTTATAAATATCGTTAATTTTAATATCGAACGCGAGAAATTCGTAAAGTTTTCAATTTCTGACGCGCTCGAACGATAGACGGAATAATGAGAAGAAAAAATATATTTTTGATCGAATCAACCGTTACGGGCAAAGGTGGCGCTGCGAACGTTTCGTAAAACGAACAAGGCGTTCGTCAGTTTGGTCCGCGTAGGCTGAATAATACGCGGTATAGCTTCGAGCAGACGCCGAGAGGTGCGACCGCAATCATTGCCTCGACGTTAATGACATTGATGATCTGGGAGCCACCGAGTGCGTCGTGTCCACCCCTTCTCTCCGGTTGCGGTGGTGAGACGATGGTGGTCGTTAGTGCACTATTGATTTCGTCGTTCGTCCGTTGCCGGAAGTCCGTTCTTCCAACGAACGGTTAATTCTACTCCCAATCGTAAATATAATCTCATCGACAAGCCAAAGGGCGTGGGGGGGGGGATGAGGGAAGAAGGGTCGAAAGTTTCCCGTACACGTTTTAATAGGACCATCGATCTCCCTCTTGCGGACGAAATGAGAACGTATAAGGAATGTACACGCGCCGTTTATTTTCAATTAGGTAAGAATAATGGAGATTGTGCGGGTCCATTAAATTCTGGAAAATAGCATGCCTCGTGTGTGAAACACGAAAAAATAGAAAGGGGTGAAAAAGAGTGTTCGGCTATAAATTTCTACGATGACGCGTCGAGTCGAATCGAGCTCTATACCTACTACGATGAAATGAGAGCCAGACGGGAAAGGTACAGAGAGGGCGAGAGAGAGAGAGAGAGAAAGTGAGCGCGCGATGATCAACGCGAATCGCGGGTGCTGTATGGGGGGGGTAACTGCGTTGAAGGGCGATGCACCCAGGGGGTGGTTACCACCCTCCCACTCTCTCGCGCTCAACCCCTCGTTCTCTTGCCACTCTAGCTCGTTCTCTCTCTCTCTCTCTCTCTCTCTCTCTCTCTCTCTCTCTCTCTCTCTCTCTCTCTCTCTCTCTCTCTCTCTCTCTCTCTCTCTCTCTCTCTCTCTCTCTCTCTCTCTCTCTCTCTCTCTCTCTCTCTCTCTCTCTCTCTCTCTCTCTCTCTCTCTCTCTCTCTCTCTCTCTCTCTCCGTCGCATCAGCGAAAGAGCGACCAACGAGTCTGCTGGGTGGTGGTCGGCGAAGCGAGGAACTCGGGGAACGGGGTCGATGCGGAATCACCATGGCAACGAGACGCGTCGTCCGCCACCCCTCGTGCCACGGGGTGCATTCACCGAAGGGGTGCAGCCCATTGCCGGATAAATTGCGAGGGGCGCAACGCGCTCGGCGGTTACACCCTCTCTCTCTCTCTCTTTCTCACCCCTCTTATTCACCCCTGCTCGTTGCCATGTCTCTGTTTCACTCTCTCTCTCTCTCTCTCTCTCTCTCTCTCTTGTTTCTCGTCGCATTTTGCACGATGTACACAAAGAAGAGCGAGAGAGAGGACGAACTTTAGGATCGTTCGAAATGTACGGCAATATCCGATTGGCGAGAGAACAACCCTCTCTTGGCAGGGTTAACGGCGACATCGCCGAAAATCGAATCGACCCTGTCGACGTTGAGATGAGGGAGAGAGAAAGAGAGAGGGTCGAGGTTGTGCTCCGAGGCATCAAGGTTTCTCCTCGCGACTTTTCAAGGCTCCGGTACCACTTCTCAAGGTCGCACTGCTGATACACCCCCGTAACTCTTACCTTGAGCTATGCAGAAGCAATAAAAAAAAAGAAAAAACAAAGCCTCGTGACTACGAGTACGAAACGTGAACTATAAATCCACGTAATCGGAGGGTTGCGAGGTCGAGCATTCGATAAATACACAGCTTGGTCGGAATATTGCGCAACTTATAGTCACGAAAAATCGATTTTCTTCGCGGATAACGGGTCAACGACCCTCATTACCCCGTCCATGATGAAAAAGATATCCCTTGAATAATACAGAGAGAATATCGATAAAGTCTAATCCATCGTTAATCTAGCTTTCGGCCAACTTCGATAATCACCCGGTTTCTTCACTAGCCCGTACTCATCCCCAAACTACCCCTATCAACTTTTATTCTCCACGATTGTTTATCTCGGTCCATTCTCGAATCTCTCGAAGTTTCGAGAGTTTGCTTCTAACCCCTACCAAGGTCGGCCATCGCGAAAACATAGTTTGCGTCGTTGGGTGCTACGTGCACGTACAACAGGGTGTGCTGGATTTGCCGCCGCAGGGACGTGGCGGGAGGAGGGGGTA
Source organism: Netelia inedita (assembly GCA_964017225.1). Lineage (NCBI taxonomy): Eukaryota > Metazoa > Arthropoda > Insecta > Hymenoptera > Ichneumonidae > Netelia > Netelia inedita. The sequence goes on from OZ024923.1 coordinate 40,048,029, forward strand.
GATGTCGAGGGGTTGAACCGCCGTAGACTCGAGCGAACCGACGAGGGCTCGAAGCGCGCGAGCGAGATGGAACGAACCCCACCAGTACACGCGTGTAAAAGTGACGTGAGTCGGGTAAAAGCCATGGAGGAGAAGGAGGAGGGACAAGCCCCAATACCGCTCGACAAACCCCCTCGATGACGACGCTCATCGATCGGCCAAAGGGTGCACGCACTCTACACTCCTAACTGCGTCTCTTCGACCATTAATATCGTAATATATTCGTACGAGGAAGAAAAAAATAAAAGAAGAAAAAGTTGCCATCGTACGTGTCCCTTAAACTTGCGATGGTACGTAGCAAAGTTGCGTAAAAAAAAGAAAAAAGAAAAAAGAAACTAAATAATACGGCACGTTTGTTTGATACTTCGATACGAAATTATATCACGAATTATTTACAAACCTGGCATGGTTACCACTTTGCGCAAAAGTTCAGTGCCTTGAATATTTACCCCATATCGATTCTTACGTTAGAAGAAGAAAAAACCCGCTCTCTTTGAAAATAGCAACGTTATTATTTACCTTGGGCCGATAGTTTACGCGAAGCTCTTGCTCGCGCCCTCTCTCTCTGGCCACGTCTCTCCATGTTCGAAGCACACAGACCCCGCGCCCTCTTCAAAGAGGATAGTAGATCGCGGTCGCGGTCTGGCCGCGCCGAAGTTTACGACCCGACAAAACGGCTGTCTTTGACGCTCGTTCCATCGCCGACTACGACACGTAAGTGTAACGTTGAGAATTTTTCACCGAACAACGAAATAAAATAAAAGGAAAATTTTGAATTTTGCACACCAATAACTTTTCGAATCTTGGACAAGAGTTCGTACTACGACGTATTTTTCGATTAAAAATGACTCGGCGGTTTAGAATATCGAAATATTTTCACGTACCGGTCGCATGCTCGTCGTAAAAGTCTCGAGAGATAATAGGCCGCGTCGATTATCTCCGTATAAATACGACTCTCGAACAATCGATGACGGTAGTCGCGATGCAAATGTGCGATGTTCGCTCCTTCGCAGTTCGCCACGGAAAATTCAAACGATATATATATTACCTGAATTTATTATTACAATATATATATATATACATATATCATACGTAGTGACGAAGAGAACCCCGCGAAACGACCCCTGGCAACGAGAACGTTAACCTCCGTCTCCGTATCTGCGGATGGCATCAAAATTCCTGCACGAAGGCAACGGAAAAGACCTGGCTAACTCAGAAGCCGTGGCAGTAGCGGCATAAAGGCGCCTCGGCTCGTTCGGTACGTAATACACGCGGCGTGTGTTACGAGTGGCGAAGAGTCTCCTCCCGTACACGTTTTGTTCCCCGGTTGGCTGAAACACCGATGCTTCTTTCGAGAGAGAAGAAGTTACGCTTCTCGTGGTTGGTACGCGTGAAAAAGTAGCTTCCTGGAGAAAATATCTGCGCGGCACTTGGTTGTACCAATCGAAAGTGTACTCTTCCTTCTTTCTCGAGAGGGCAAACGCGTCAGGTTGCGGTAACGGTGGCGCCCTCTGTCAAGGCGGCGCGGAAGCATCGAGCGCCTAGTCCCCCCCACTGCTGTCGTGAATTTACGGGGTGGTGGGGAGTCCACGACGTGGGTGATGGTGGCAACCGTGAGACAAAGAGCGTTGCGAATTTCGCGAGAGTGGTGGTGGGGTTGAGCGTAAAGACGAACCTGGCGGAAGGGAGAGGAATCGGCGTGGATGGGGGAAGAGCGATAACCTTCGCGCTCATGACCTTGGACTATCTCTCTTTTCTCTCTTGCTTTCTCGCAGGATGTTAGGGGCTAGGAGAGGCAGGCGGGTATGTGGCAAGCACTCGGGTGAAACATGGTCAGACCCCGAGCGATTTAATTAAAGGGTCGAGTATGCGGGAGGAAGGATGGGGAAGGGAGCTTCGGGCGGTCGTAACGAGAGTAGTATCCGATACGAGAAATGGACAGGCCGGCGCGAGACTGCTGCGTAAAGAGAGACGAAAGACGCGTGGGAATTGTCCGCGAGGAGTTTTCTTACTGCGTCTCGAAACGCGAAGAAAAATTCGAAAAAAAAAAAAACATATCATCGATAGGTCTTGAAGTAATTTTAGTTGTTTTTACAAAATATTAATAATAATAATTATTATAATTATTCTCCTAATTTTGTGATATTGGAAGTTTGAATTGACGGATTGTTTTTTTTATATTGTATGTTACAGGGATGCCGGTTGACTGAAGATGGCCTCCCCGACACCCTCGTTGGAATCTCGCGCAAATTCCCTCGGCTCCCTCGTCTCGTTGTCCCCGCTAACGGTGAGCGGTAGCTCCCCGCCAGCAAGCGACTCGGCGATCTGCGACGTCGACAGTTGCGACATCTGTCTCGACTCGGGTAAACCAGGTGACGGTCCGTGTCCCCACTGTCGTCTTGGAAGCGCCGGGGGTGGTGTCAGGTGTACCGGTTGCAAGTCGATCGAATCGGACGCGGTAGCGCGTTGCTTCGATTGCGCTAATTTTTTGTGCCCGAATTGCGTGATGGCGCATCAGTTCATGCACTGTTTCGAGGGTCATCGAGTCTCGAATCTCGGTGATTCGAAGATGGAACAGGCGACGGAGACGAGAAGCAACATCGTAATAAGCGGTGGTTGCGGCGGCGGTGGTAACGGCGAAAAAGCATTGTTCTGCCTACGTCACAAGACCGAATTACTCAAATATTTCTGCAGAGCGTGCACGGTGCCCGTATGCAAAGAATGCACGATAACGGATCATCCCGGGGCGCTTCACGACTGCGCTCACATTTCCGAGGTCGGACCACAACAATTGGAGGCGGTCGGTCGTGCGGTACAGGACTGTCGTGCGAAAGCGGCCGAGGTACGCTCGGCGGTAAAAGCTGCCGATCACGGAGCCGCGAGGCTCCAGGTACAATATCACAAAGCCCAGAACGAGATAAACGACACTTTCCAATTCTACAAATCGATGCTCGAAGAGCGCAAGCAGGAGTTGCTCAAGGAGCTCGAGTCGGTATTTTCGGCGAAGCAAATATCGCTCGGTGTCGTGACGCAAAAGGCCAACGAGATGGCCGATAAGATACAGCAGACGTGCGAGTTTGTCGAGAGATTGACGAAATATACGACGGTGACGGAAGTACTTATGGTGAAAAAGTTGCTCGATTCAAAGTTACAACTGTTGTTGAGTTACACGCCCGATATCGGTGCGCAAACGGCCGATCTCGAATTCGTCAGCAATTATCAGGCTATACAGGTGGGCGTGAGGAACACTTTCGGTTACGTGAGAAGCACCAACGACAGCAACAGCGTCGGGCCGAGCAAGCAACCGCCGATCGCGAGACCGACGGCATTGTCGAGCGGCGGAAGCAGCAGCAACGCCAGCAGCGGTCCCGGAAGCGTCGGTTCCCTCGGCGGCCTCATACTCGACAGGCCTTACAGCAACGGTCCCGTATCGACCAATTCAAATTGCGTCTCGTCGACCTCGCCCTCCTCCTTCGAGAGCAACGTCATCTCCAAGAGATTCAGCACGGCCAACAGCCTCGGCCCGTTCTCTACCACGATCAGCGATCTCAATCTCAACGGCATGAACAATCCATACGAGAAATGGAGCAACGGGGGTAACGACGGTGGTGGTTACACCGTCACTACCAACGATCACTTTCAAATGCCAACGTCCAACGCACCAGCGGCCGATTCCGTCCTCGATCTGTCCTCGAAACTCATGTCGGCGGCGGCAATATTTCCCCCGAAATCCCAGATCAAGAGACAAAAGATGATTTATCATTGTAAATTCGGGGAATTCGGTATAATGGAGGGACAGTTTACGGAACCATCGGGCGTTGCCGTAAACGCGCAGAACATCATCGTCGCCGACACGAACAATCACAGAATTCAGATATTCGACAAGGAGGGACGTTTCAAATTTTTGTTCGGCGAGTGCGGCAAGAGGGACGGTCAATTGCTCTATCCGAATCGCGTCGCTGCCGTCAGACCGTCGGGCGATATAATCGTCACCGAACGCTCGCCGACTCATCAGATACAGATTTACAATCAATACGGCCAATTCGTACGTAAATTCGGTGCCAATATACTTCAGCATCCGCGCGGCGTTACCGTAGACTCCAAGGGTCGAATCGTCGTAGTCGAGTGCAAAGTAATGCGCGTCATAATATTCGATCAGGCGGGCAACGTTTTGCAAAAATTCGGCTGCTCGAAACACCTCGAATTCCCGAACGGTGTCGTAGTCAACGACAAGCAAGAGATTTTCATAAGCGACAATCGGGCGCATTGCGTCAAGGTTTTCAATTACGAGGGTGCTTATCTACGTCAGATCGGTGGCGAGGGTATCACGAATTATCCGATCGGCGTCGGTATTAACGCTGCCGGCGAAATTCTCATCGCCGACAATCACAACAATTTCAATCTAACCATCTTTACCCAAGACGGACAATTGGTATCGGCCCTCGAGAGCAAGGTCAAACACGCTCAGTGCTTCGACGTGGCCCTCATGGACGACGGTTCGGTCGTACTTGCGAGCAAGGATTACAGGCTGTATATTTACCGTTACGTTCAAGTACCGCCTATGGGCATGTAGAGCCGTGGATAATGGGCCCGGAAACTCGCGGACTCGTCGTCGTTGTCTTCGTCACCATCTTCGTCGTCGAGGTCAACCGCGGTACGATCGTCCAATTTGGACTCGCGACGCGTCGATACGATGCGTTCTCCGCGATCGAGCAACCGTTCCATCAGTGGCCCAACTCGCGGCTCTCATCGCGATCCGACTATCGTCTTCGAGTCATTTAACGAAAATCGAATATTACCGCGGCGCTGCGCCGTCGTGGCGCTGCATTCGCGGTGCGAACAGCAGCAGCAGCAGCAGCAGCAGCAGCAGCAGCAGCAACAACGATACGTCAACCGAGCCAACTCAAAGTGTCAATCCGCAATTTCATTCCCGTTGACGACACCCATCGATCCTTCATCACCGTCAAGATCAACGACTCGGTCTTACTTGCCCTCGAGGACCATCGAGCATGGATTTACGTTCGAAAACAGTTCCGGTCCGAATCATCATCATCATCATCATCAGCAGCAGCAGCAGCAGCAGCATTATCGTCATCATCATCATGAAAATCTTTCTTCTACGACTTATCATCACCGAACGCACTTATCGATCGATCCAGCATCACCGTCGATACCGTAAAAGCGCATTCACCCCTTACTCGTACACACTTGGACTTCCTACTCACCCATGAAAACAACGCAAAACAACACACTCACGCGCAAACACACCAAATAAAAAACAAAACGTTCCTCATGGCGAATTTGTCAATCTCGAAGACGATTGCGACGATACGGGGACTCTCGCCGCGTGTTAACACGCTCCAATACAATGACAAACAAAGAAACAAACAAAAACTCGATCACCACACGATCGAAACTAGCTGGTTATTCCAAATAATGCGTTTTGAAAAGAAAAAATCGTACGACCATCCCTCGATCTTAAAAAGATGAACAAAACAAACACACACGAACGAGAAAAAAAGCTAAAATTAAAAATCGCACGGAAGAAGTTAACAAAAATAAATAAATAAACGAGAAAGCCATATCGAGGAGTGATGCGAACCGAGCTTTCGCAATTTTCACTCCTTTGAACGAAGAAATAAGATAACGATACGAAAAAGAAAGAAGAAAAAGAAAAACAATTTGACACACGCACAAAAAGAGGACACACGTTCCAAACAACAAAGAAGAGAAGATTTAAAAAGTTAGAAAAAAAACTATTCCTTGAATAAACCCGAGGCGAACTCGGACACGACCGAGACACACGTACACACGCGCGAAACTTACTTGTTAATGTTGTTATAACTGAAAATACTGTTGTTGTTGTTTAGTTGTAGAGCTCGCCGCCGCTAGTCACTTCCCCATTTATTCCCCCCTCCCCTCTCTTTCCCACCCCACCCAAGAAACGAAACAACTAACAAAAAGGACCCCTGACCCTCGCCCTCGCCATCCCCCCGTGCCTCGTTGACCCTCGGTTGTCCCTTTTTTCATTCCCCTTAAAAACAAAAAAAACGAGCCGAGGCAATTCCAATTTTCAAATATGGCGATCGATCGACCAAATTTCCGCGAGGTGTTCATATTTGTTTACTCATCCTCATGACATTTTTTTCATGTTTTCTTTGTTTTTCGAAAGCTCTACGGAGACTCGACAATTTATCCCTTACCAGTATTCTCGCACAAACACACACGTACACAGACACACATACACTCAGACACGCCACGTGTTCAACCCATCGATCCTTATCGCAATACCTCTTCGCAAAGTAGCGTGACCTTGTTCTTGACCTTGAGAGCCCCCTTGCTCACATCCACGTCATCAAACTTGCCCGTTTCGCAAAATCTTGCATCGCAAATGCAATTTAAAGGGAAAGAGAGGGAGTGAGAGAGGGAGGAGGGAGAGAGCGAGAGAGAGAAGGATAAGGGATGATAAGTCGACGACAGGTCTCACTTATTAAAATTCTTCTCGTCTCGATCTCTTTCACGCGTTAATTAATCCCGATATGATGCTCGTCCTCGAGTACGCGAGAGCCTCTCGCGTTTACCTCGCTGCACGATCGTTGAATTCGCCAGTTGGGACAATTCCTTTCAGAGTCGAAAGGGTAAAAATGAATTAAAAAAAAAGAAACATTTAAAAAAAAAATTTTTTTTTAATGAAATTCGATACGAATTGCCTCGATGTGATAAGGAAGAGATACGAAGCTGCGTGATAATCGCCATCGCAAAAAAATCCATGCCCCCTTACAACGTACCAAGACGAGTTCCTTAATACTACTATAACACCCAACCACCACCACCACCACCACCACCATCACTCCTCCATTGTACATGAGTCCGATCGTTGACGATCATTTTTTGTTGGACGATCCGACGATCGTAGTTATATCTCTCACGGACGAGAACACCTCGGACACGAGGTGGTGATAATCCGGCACGAAACCTTGCATTTAAGTACGTAACGAAGATAAGAAAAAAAAAGAAGAAGAAAGGGCCAAGAACTTTTGCCGGATACGGCTGACCGTTGGTAGTTTGTTTCTTGTTTTATTATTATTATTATTATTATTATTATTATTATTTACTATAATTTTTCATCCCTTTTTTATTTGTATTTTTGTTTTCTGTCCTCTTTCTCGCATCGTACTCTATCGGGCTTAATTTCGTCCGTTCGTGCCACGAGCTCGGCTCCCCCATACCTCAGTTGTAACGAAAAGGAATCCCAAGGATTCGCCCGGAAAAGGAGCTCGTCACGACGTTTCCAAGTCTCAGGGTCGATCCGTTCCAACGTGGCTCGATCGACTCTCCGACTCGTTACGTTTTGGAAAACAAAAAACCCCCGTTTGTTTGTTTTCATTGTTTTTCCTTACTACTAGTTTTTTCTCTTTTTTCTCTTCTTTCTCTCAATTTGTCTATCCACTATCTAGAATTTTAGCCCGTAGTCCGTAGTAAATTGAGTTACTGCATACGCACTCGTTCTCTTAACTCGCTCTTTATTATTATTATTATCATCATTATTATTATTATTATTATTATCCTTTCCCTCACAACGCGTTATTATTATTTTCTATTATTACGAAACTTCATTATTAATAATATTATTGTCCCTATCCTCATCTATTATTACGTATACCGTGACTGCCCAAAACTCTCTTCTATTATCGCTAAGTTTTTGTTTTCTATCTCTCTCTTTCTCTCTTTGTTTGTTCTAAACCGCACGCAGCATCCTGCTTGTTCCTCAAGCCCACCAAATCCCGCCTGGCCCACGACCGAGGCAACGATTGCGCCCTGTGCGTGCGTAATATTTTTTTTATATTTTCGTGCTCCATTCGATCCAAATGAAACGGAAATTTGACAAAAGGTGAAAAATACACACACACATAGTATTAATATATTTTGTTGGATGAGTCGCGCGGGGAAGGTGTGTTTTTTTAGGCGAACCCTCGGGTGTCCTCGCGATACGTCGACTTCATGCATGTTTACTATTTACTACATTATTAATTATTGTATTATTATTATTATTATTATTATTATTATTAATTATTGTATTATTATTGTATTATTATTATTAATATTATTATTATTGTATTATTTTCTATTTTTTATCTACTCAGTACGATTGTGTCACTGCCCAGCGAGGTGTGGGCGATATGTATCGAACGAGGCTCGAAAGCACAATCGCACGACCCCCGAAGATAATCGTTTATTAGCTAAATGACGAAAAAAAAGAAAGCAAAAGCGAAAAATGCAAAAAAAATGAAAATTATCATAAGACAAAAACACAAACATACGAATACACGAAATGGCACAAAAACGAAACGAGTCTCGAAAAACTAAAAAATCGATACACAGACACGAAGACTGCGCGAGGCTAGCTGGCATTTATTACACGACTAATATTTTCTTCGAGTTGAACTTGTACTTTATCTTTTTTACGAGAGGATTCGCGAACGTGGAAACTGAGAATCGAGGGTTGGACTGACGAGGGTAGTGTTCGCTCCCTCTTCCGTTTTTTTCTTTCTTATTTCTTTCTTTCTTTCTTTATTTCTTTCACTTCCGCCCGCTAGTTCGAGGAAAAACGCTTCGACGTTCCTCAACCCGGAGTTCCGAATCAACGCCTACGATGGCCTCGATTCAGCACTCGCGGGGATTTTTTGATCGAATTATCCTTCGAATTGCCCCAGAGACTCGGACGAGGAAACTTTCAGTCGCTATGGCGCGAAGCTCACATCTCGTTCGATTCGTGAACGTACTTATTTCGTAGAAAAGGAGGAGAAATAAAACGAAGAAGAAGAAGAAGTAGAAAAAATTGCATTTTACCCCGCAAATCAAAGATTCGAATCCAATCAATGAATTATCGAATGTCTGAAGCCCGATAGACCACTCTCGATTCGTGATCTCATTCGTTCTTCTCGAACCTCGAGCGGATAATCGCAAGTATTTTCGTTTCTTTTTGTTTTCATTTCGGTCGTGACGATAAAGTCGAGATGAAAATTTTTAAATAATTGGCAAAAGTGGAGTGTCCACCATTCGCTATTAACCTTGCTTCGGGTTCCGTTCTCACGTTTACGTATACATCACCCACAAGCCACGTTGTCCATTAGAATTAATTAATGAATTTTTGTGAAATTAAATCGAATCTTATCCTTCTTTTTTTATTTATTCTTCGTACACTGTGTGCGACCATTTACACGTCTTGCATTTACTTTTTGTTTCGTCGTGAATGTTCGTCGAGTTGTATAATTAACCAAGCCGAAATAATAAACAATAGCACAAGAGGCGCGTAATTCACGTTTTCGTGCCAGCTAGCCGTGTAATCAAAGAGACGAAGTTTCGAACTAATTCCAATGAACCTCGCGAATAATTTGATAGGTATAAAAAAAATGAAGTAAAACAAAACGAGGCGCGATTATAATATGTTCCACTCGCGCTTACGTACACAAACAGGGAAGAGATAACGAAGATTTGAAGGAAACAAAAATCTCGAAATTAAACAACAACAAAACAATACAAACAAAAACAGAAATTTTCACAGTGACGTATTCCTTTCTCTCTCTCTCTCTCTCTCTCTCTCTATCTCTATCTTTTCTTTTTTTGTACGGTTTGTTATGTTATTATTTTTAGTGATTAAAAAAACCCAATTGTTCTTAATTTAATTGTACATCGTATTTTTGTTTGTTTTTTAGTTATTTTTTTGTTGTAAAAGGCTTTTTAATAATATTTTCAGTTCATATTACAATGCAGAGGTTTCTGGTGTTGTTTTTTTTCTCACCACGTCTCTCTCACGTATGATGAGTCCCGATCGTCCCTGGAATGTGTTTTTTTTACTTTTTTTTTGTTTTTTTTTCCTCATTTCTCGTTCACATTCCTCTCTAGTCCGTTCTCGCCAGTGATCACATCCACAAGCCACATTCAACCCCCTCGATTACACAAACATTCCATTTACGAGTGATTGACTTTACGTAGCGCTGTGGTCTAGTCACGTTTGATTCTTTCCTTTCTTTCTCATTCTTAAGTAATTATAGAAAATAAGACGTTTTTTTGGTCATGAGTATTTTTTTTCGTTTCTATTCGATTTATAATGATTTTACATCGAGTGATTTGTGCATTTACGCGTGTGTGTGTGTGTGCGCCTGCTGTTCCCCCGCGTGTATCCAATTCCAAGTATCGTGGTTCTTTTTTCTCTATTTTTTTCCGTCAAATTTGTTCCCGACAAGCGAGCAATAAAGTGGTACGCCACTTCGATTATCACGTAAATAGATTCGTCGACGATGGGGTTGTCACGGGAACTCGTCGCAAAAGTAAACCCGAGGCTGTGTTATTTCGAGGACGAGTAATTTCACAAAAGAAAAATAACACTTACGCATAATCCGATAGACGATGTGTAAAAAAAGATAAGGGTGGGGGGGAGGCAAGTGTAGTGAAGGGGGCTCAAATAAAAATTAAAAAAAACAATTGGCGGCGTTCGGGGTTTTTCTACTATACTCAACTGTATTGATTGACTATCGTATATTCTGGCGCTCGGCAAATGAATTAAACTGGTTGAAACGACGTTTTTAGGACTTAGCGTTCGGATAGATGACATATATATTTTTGTACGTTCGCATGTGTATGTACCGAGGACGCCGTCGCGAAAGCGAGTGAGAGAGACGAATAAAATTGTGAGCGATGGTATCGTTGGACGAGAGAGGGAGAGAGAGAGGAAGAGAACAAAATTTTACAAATAGGCGAGAACCTCGAGACGGACAATTGATAGTAAAAAAAAAGTGAAGTGTAACGAATGAAAAAAGAAAAGGCACACTCGACACTTTCGCGTCCGTGCTCGAGGAGTTCGTACGTTAAAAACAAAGAAAGAAGAAAGGCGCGCGGTGACTCTTTGATAATCGAATACACTCTTCCCGGGCCCAAATAATGTTACTTAATGACGAGATTGTCGATGAAAAAAAAAACAACAAAAATGTTTGTTTTTTTTTTCAAAACGAGAAAGCAGTTGAAATAAGGAAATAAAGAAAGACAAAAAAGAAGCGAGCGAAGAGGCGAGAATGAGAGTTGAGTAAGATGAAACGAGGAAAAACAATTGAACAATTGATTAAAATATTTTTTAATCGTAACCGCTCCATATTGTTGCATGCCTAGTTATCGTATAGCGATTATTCTCGATATATCCCGCCTGTGACGGAATTCGAAAATAAACTAAAAACGAAAAAAAAACAAAAAAACAAAAACGCATTGCAGAAATTAACGGATATATATATAAAAAACAAAAAAAACTAATAATTTTGTCGCTTTGTAGCGCGAGTGATCGTTTACAATAGTAATTAAGAGCATATGCATTTATATATACACGTATATGTACACACACACGTATATATATATATACAAATCATACGATAAAGTACATATATATTACTACATGCCGTATATTATAAATGGATCTGTACGTATTTCGAATAATTGAGGACGCGTCGATTATACGTGCGCGACGAACGAACTGAATTACGAATGATGCGGGCGACACGCGGGGGGGGGGGGGCTCGAGGGTAAAAAAAATGTTCCCTTTTTTTCCGCAATGCGTTTACGGAGACTACGCGAGTCGCCATATAGTCCTATCGCATAACGACGTTCCGGACGATCGTAAATTTTCATCGACGATGTATTCTCGCGATCAACCCCTACGCCCTACAGTGGAAAACTTTCTTCCCTCCGGGCGCTACGGCGATAATTTGTGATGAATATATCACGAACGCTCACACCCCATCCCGATCTCGCTCGTTACGATGCGATAATCATTAAACGCGAATTAAAAGGGACATCGTTTAACGAAAAAAAAATCATCCCAACGAAGTTCGTAAACTCGCAGAGACACGATCGAACGATTTGTCCAGAACTGACCTGGGACGCTGGTGCTGGCCAGGATAACGGAGCGAGAGGGTTGTGTTCGAGAGCAAACGTCGCACGTCGCCTCTACGTGACTCACTATTTTTCTTTTTTTTAGTAAGTACGATTTTAATCGTGCCATCCCGATGCGTTCGAAAAGAATTTGATGAATTCGAAAAAAAAGGAAAAAAAACACATATATAATTGAAAAACATTGGCATCGTTATCGTGACGAGGATAGGCTTTTTCTTTGTCCTCTCGTGAAAAGTCACATTCTAAATAAAAACGTAGCACAGGGGTATTAAACGCGGTAGATTGGCACCGAGTCAACCCCTTCAACCTGCCCCTGCCCTACCCTTATTTAGAAAATGCCGGAGCGATGATCGACGATGGCGAGAAAACGGACGCCAGGCCCCAGGAGGTAGCTACGATAAGACTTCGAGAGAGGATGAAGTTTTCGAAAATATTTCCTTAGAAAAAAAATACGATCATCGGTCAATTTCCGGCTGGTCTCGCTTCTCGTCACGTCGAAATTATCACCGTTACGTATACACCGGTGTATATAAAATTTATACATATATATTTCCGTCTACAGAATACACGCAGAGATGCTTTAACCTTCGATAAGACTGACGAATCTGGCGTTACGTGGCGGCGAGGCCGATCGCGAGGGAAGAGAGGTGACCGATCAAACTTTGCTTCCCTTACGACGCAACAACAACGCCAATTAAACGAACACCGACGTTTCGTGACTCGATCAGGCAGCGACGAAGGTGACGGCGACGTCATGATCGCGAGAATTAATCGTATATGCTCCATATGGTCGAAGGTCTCGACACGATACAGACTCACCTACGTTTTTTTCTTAACCTTACCCCTCTCCCACAAACCTCATCTCCGTTTTTCTCGTCTTGTCGCGTTACAAGCTCTTGAGACGACGGGTAGATGAGACGATCGAAGAGACATTAATCTCGTTTTGAAGTGATCGGTGGAGAGAGAGAGAGAATCCGGGGCTGGAGGGGGAATACAAAAAGAAAAAAACAATTTCCTTATCGAGGTCACACGCGCAGAGACCGCCGATGAACCCACGGTGAAACGGACTTGTTTTCTCAAATCCAATTACGCCCACGTTCTATCATATCGGTATGGCGAAAAGAAGGCCGTACTTAAAATTGATCCGGTTCGACAAATAAAAAAACGTCTCGAAATGAAGAGCAAAAAAGCTTGAAAGACGTTGAGTCGCCCATGGACAAAGCCCCAATACCCCCCCCCCCCCCCCTGCCCTACCCCCCCACGAGTGCAGAGCGTCATAATCGATAAGTGTTAGCCTATGATATTTTTAGAATTACATCTTGTTCGTTCATGGGAGAAATGATGGATCGGTGAAAAGCCGAGAGAAAAAGTTTGATGAGTTTACCGGGGCGGGGGGGGGGGCGATAACGAAAAGAAGAAAAAGAAATCGTACCATCAAGAGGACGATATCGTACGAAGGTACGAATAAGAATAATCGTGAGAGGAGGAAAAAAATTAAAAATATACGAATTAAGGGAAGCCTCCAGTATTCCAATTGTGTCTGTAATCGTAATCGTGAACGTCTCTAATTATATTTTTTTTATTTCACCGACCTCTTCCTGAAGAAGAAGAAGAAGCAGAAGAAGAAGAGAAAGAAGATTTTTTGTCAACGGGACAAATGCTAGTAACGTGTAAGGGGTAAACAACACACACACACACTTAGGTATGAAAGGGCGGGGTGGGATGCCGAGGGAAGGGGGGTAAGGGAGGAGTTAATATTGAAAGTAAGGTTGTAGTATTCGTAAGTCGAGTGTTTTTGTCGTTGGCAAAAAAATTTCATGGTGCCGCCCGCCATCTTGTTATGTAAATTGTAAGCGCATTACCTTGTACGATCAAATGTCTAGTCATGGCCTCTCGAGAAAAGAATATGGAAGAACACGAACAAAAAACGAAGAAACAAACAACCACAAAGAAAATGATTAAAAAAAAAGAACCTTTGCTACTTTGTATTCGCGTGTAAGAAACGATGGTAATGAAAAACGCGCACCACTTGCTAATTGCCAGGTGATACGAATTTCATTAAAACGAAAGAAGAAGAAAAAAAAAGATAAACTGTAACTGTTTCAGGTATCGGTTTGACGTCATCCTAATTATTACCATTATCAGTTATGACCCTTCTTTATTATTATTATTATTATCATTATTAACTATTATCATTGTCATTATTATGATTATTATTATTATTATTATCGATATACAGACGGGGGGGGGGGGTGAATGAAGAAAAAAAGAAACGAATTATATATAGATATATATGAGAATATATATATATCGCTATTGACACATTGTCATTCTTGCCATGATTATTACGGATATCATTCGTGACTATTGTCATTTATTGATTACCGCCAAACCGTCATTTATTACATATTTGTCAAATTTATTATTACCATTTTATCGAGAAAGCATTATCGATATTATTGATTATATATTCACCTCATTATCATTCATCGCAACTAAACTTATTAATTATTGCCTACGATTGAATAATTATTATTATTATCATTATTGATCACATCTATTAAGCGACATTATACTCGGTAATGGAAGAGTAAAAGAGGGTGTAGTGAGAGAGGGGGGGGGCGGAGACGAGAGAAAAAAGAAAAGAAGAAACCTTACTCATATCCAACTGCTGATTGATATATACACACTACACACACACAATATATCAATATATATATTGGTATATTGGTATATTAATAATTATGTATATTATATAAATATCAAACGGGGATATTGAGGTGTTGACACTTAAGAGACGTGGACAAGGGAGGGGGAGAAAGGACGAAAAATAAAATAAAAAAGAGAAACTCTCGAGAAAGGTGGGTGCGTTGTTTGACCATTTTTGACTAGTTAGGGAGGAGGAGATCGTGGGGGAGGGGGAGGGTTGGCTCGGTGAAACAGTAGCCCGGGTGTCTTATCCGACGGCCCCGCCCCTATTATCGGATTGAGATATATGTATTTTTTTAAATTTTGAAGAAAAAAAAGAATAAATAAACCTGGGAACAGAACTATTTGTAGGCTATCTATATATATTTACCGTGTACCGACCGATGTCACTGTTTCAAAATATACGCGATACGCCGTGTGCTCGATCGAGCACCAGTGCGTCGACGATATAACGCACGCCGGGCCGACGATGGGTACAATTTTCAAATCGAATTTTCGAGAAATTACAAAGATCGCATCGCAAATTTATTTTCGATGCACGAAATTAAATTCGAGAACGTAGCCTCCTACGAGCATCGATTTTTCCACGTTATGTTTTCCATGACGCGATTCGACGAAACTAAAAAAAAAAATAATCATATTATTTATCTTTTCTTGTTTTTTGTCTTCGATTGAATTTTTATTCTCGAAGTTCGAGTTATAAAATAACAACGACGACGACGACGTGCAACGACGAAATAAGCGGCAGCAACGCGTTATCCACGAAATAAATAAAAGAGAGAAAAGAAAACCAAGTGAGGAGGGACGAATCGAGATAATTGGGCGAAGGGGGGAGGGAAGAAGGGGAGGGAATAAAAAGTACCTATACCTCGTGATACAAGTGTCTGACAAAAGTGCAAACGTAGCAAACCGTTGTTGTTAAGAAAGGAGGAGTAAAAGTCTGCAAGCTCGTTCCACTAGATTCCGTGTTATTGTATAGTGTTATTATACTCGTTGTATTTTACGGCTTTAAGCGAAGTACATTTTTCTCGTCTATATATCCAAAAACGTTTTGCCGTTATTGGGCGTTGCACGTTATCGTTTTTGCGTATCTCGGAAAGACACACGCACACGACGTTGCACCAAATGTATATTTCGATCGTAATGGAAAAAATGAAAAAAAGAAAAGAACTACGATGTAAAATCGTTGCTCGTTCGACGCACGGATATAAAATACGGTCAAACGTGCGCTGCGATTAATAGCGTGTGTTGTATGGGAAAAACATTTTTCTTTTAACGTCGCACTGTTCTGAATTTATTTTTTAGTTTCAAAGACCGCGAGACCGACATTAAGAATTTACACGATGAACGGTCGCTTTCTACTCGCAAAACGACCTAAATAAAAAAGGAAAAACGAACAGTCACACAAAAATCAATCGGACACGGCGCGTCGCGAAAATTATTAAGTATCTTCATGTCAATTACTCTAGGGAACATGCACAGTACGAAAGACCATTGGCCATTTGCCTCGAGGCAAGCTTCTGCCAGGCTTTCGTAAATTTTTTGCTAACGCTTTTCCCAGGTCCTTTGCCCAAACCCCCTGAAAACCCCCTTGCCGCGGTTTTCACGTACTGCACTTCCTCTCCTTCCGGGCTTTCTTTTTTCTTCACGCTTTTCACGTACGTCTCGTTATCGCGCGTACCACGAAACTCGCGAACAAAGGGGTCGGACGCGGGCCGACGCCCGGCCGACCATACCGTGGCTCTACTACTTGCGGTACGCGTCGTTTCGAGAAACGCGTGAAAGTCGCGGACGGAGAAAGAATTTCGGAACGATATTTGCCATAGTATAAACATCATTGTCCGATATATAATATATATATATATATATATATAAATAAATGTATTATATATTATATATCGATCGAACCGGTTGATTATAATGAAACTTAATCGATTATCTATTATCGTAAGACGTAAACGATTGTCTATATACGTATTCGTAGAGTGTTTGTAAGTATTTTTTCATTGACTGCGTTTTGCTCATGTTGGACAATTGACGGAGAGTTTCGCGTTGTTGAAATCGAGTGGGCGCGTGGACGGCGCGAGAGATAAAAATGGGCGTGTGGGAGAATGAAATTATGAAAATAAAAAAGGAAAAACAAAGAAATCGAAACCAAACGAAAAAATATGAGAATAATGAAAAAAAGAGTGTACGAAACGTAAAGTTTAACGGCGTTTTTGTTTCCGACGAGCGAGAAATAAATGTGCGGAATAAACGGTATGTATGAGAACGAGCGCTTGAAAAAAAAAAAATATTTAAACAAAAATCCACAAAAATATGGACACGTTGACACGACCACAGAAAAACGCATACCGATACTTTTTGAAGGACGCGGGTAAACCATTGTTATGCAACGGACTGTGATTTTCGCAATCGCTTTCGAACCCTCCGACTGAACGAGACCGTTTTACTCGATTTATAATCATTGTCCGAGGCTTCTCGAGACTTCTTCGCGTCCGCATCAAATTCCTTTTATCTTTCCATTTGATGAAGCAACGAAATTCTCGAGACGCCGAAAGAAAAGCACTTGGGCGATAAATTCGGGATTTTCCCTCGTGCGCCACGAGTACGCGCGTTACGTACATCGATTGTGAGACTCATGAATCGTTGGCGATGATGCACGGCAAATGGAAGTAAAAAACGAAAAATCACGAAAACAAAGAGAAGCAGAATATAATCTTTCGTCGAGGGAAAACGGGATTGGAGGTGTGTGTGTTGGGGATGATTGGTCGGGGGACAAATTATGAAATATTTGAAATGTTTATCGAGATTCCAAGTTGTTAACTCTAGTCTTCTGACGCCGTATTTGATTTTATATTTCTTAAAAACGATTTAACAAAAACAAAATGCAAAAAAAGTGTGTGTGAGAGAAAGAGTGAGAGAGGGAGAAGAAAGAAGATTCACTATTGTACGGAGATTATAGCGTGAGATCACAGGATTGTACGGTAACTGAGGTTTTTCATCGAGTTACAAAAAAATGAACCCGCGCACCCATTCATCGAATATAAACGACATATTCTATTATTATTATTGCTATTATCATTGCTATTATTATTATTATTATTATTATTATTATTATTATTATTATTATCATCATTATTACCATATATCAAACAAAGAAGAAAATGAAAAATTGCACTTTTAAAACTGCGACGTAACTTTTTGCAGAATGGCTGCGTTCGTCGACACGTTTACCTTAATGTAATCATTCATCTAATGTATAATAGACCGTAACGCCACTATCTAGTTTAAAGCTAGTTTCAAGGACGAAAAAACGGGGAAAGATCAATTTCGCTGGTGGGTCCTGATGATTCTAAAGACGAGAAGAAGAAGATAAGAAAAAAAGAAATAAGACGATACGGTGAATCAATAAGCGAACTGTAACTGAACACCAAAGCTGTAACAATGTACTCCTCCTTAATCAGTTATGGGAATTAATTAATCGATCAAACTAATTCAATGTCCACGATTAAGTGATAAACCAAAAAAAAGACAAAAAAATGATAAAAAAACACGATAATTATGGTAGTTACGCGGTACGTATTATGTATGTATATTACGAGAAATAGTAGCGCTTAAGTCGGATAACGAGAAAAAAATAAAACGAGGCGTTAGAGAAAGTCTCATAACGAGAATCAAATCCGTCGTTGTGCTTTGACGAAAACAAAAATACAGAAGAAGAAGAAAAATCTAAAATCTACACAGACACAAACAGGCATAAATTTTAATAATCAGACATTAAAAGATACGAAGATGGTGAGAAAGAGAGAGAGAGAGTGAGGAGAGGGGGAGAGACAAAAAATAATGGGAGAAAGAGCCCCGGTCGGGCGTTCATCGATTCTTTCCCAGTGACTGCTAAACCTAACTACCCCCTTTCGTATTATGACGAAAAGCTAATTTAAAAAACGAGTCTCTCGTAGTGTACAGATTTAAGAAGGCAAGAGTTTTTCTCATGACTCGCGCAGACCAATTTTCACTTATTATAACAAATCGGGCGTCGAGAGTTTACAGAAAAGTAAAAAATTTAATGACAGAAATAAAAATTTAAAAAAAAACAGTAAAATAAATCTCGAAGTCGATGTAATCCGCGTTCCTTCCGATGTAAGTCAGCGTCTCGAACGAACCCTCCCTTCGAAATAGTCCTGTG
Source organism: Netelia inedita (assembly GCA_964017225.1). Lineage (NCBI taxonomy): Eukaryota > Metazoa > Arthropoda > Insecta > Hymenoptera > Ichneumonidae > Netelia > Netelia inedita. The sequence goes on from OZ024923.1 coordinate 40,066,906, forward strand.
AAACATTACGGTTCACTCTTGTAAACGCGGAACGCGCCCGATTTAATTTTTTACCTAAACAATGAAAAAAACGCAAAAAAAACAATGTAGATTCCTGCAACGCTTAGACGCGAGCAATCTTTGACTACAATCAAAAGTAAAAAAAAAATTAAAAAAAGAGAGACGTAACATTAACAAAGGAACAAAGGGGAGGGGGCGCTGGCTCAAAGTGTCAATTTTTTCGCAAAGCATCTGCACTGTGAGCCTTGAAATAGTTGTCACAGTTTATAGCGGATCTATTACAATTGGCAATTCGCCAATATCGATGCATGAAAAATACATTAATATAAACAAACACACATATACACATATACATGCATATATACATACAGCAACACAAAAAACAAGCAGAGAGTCGCGTTAGGTACGCTTTCATACGTATACATTAGAATTGTGTACCTACAAAATTGTCCATATACGTCACCCCAGTAAAAAAATCTCGTAGATATCGTATACGTATAGTTCGTTAATCCAGAATGAAAAAAAAACGGAAAAATCGAAAATAGTTGTGTAAGACCGCGAAGAATTTTACGTGTACGACATAAAGTAAAATAGACAACGGGACGGGGAGAGAGGGAAGGGGGATGGGGGTTGGTAGTGGCAATTAAAAATGAAGTTCAGGAGATGGGCTCGAGATGCGTCAGGATAGAATCAAAAAAACGAAAAAAAAAAAGAAATTGGGAACATATCGTGGTTCGTTGCCAGTCGATTGCGACGGCTTGTTGAGATTTAACCGTCGGATAGAACGTATAACGCCGTCACATTTTATCGTCGCGTGTCGATAGATCGATACTCGCTATACTCGTGGATGGTGATTGAGGGGAAAAACCGGGGGGGGGGGGGGCGGATAGGGTAAGGACTCGAAGTCTCGCGTTCGTTTGGCAGCTGGCCTGACTTTTCTGAACTTTTTTACACGGATACGGACCATATTTTTTCGCGTCGCCACGTTTCCACACCGTGACTCTTTCTCGCTTTCGACATATTTCGAAACAAGCTACTCGCCACTTCCCCCTCCCTCGACTCATACACAATTACGCGCACATAAACAAAGCGAGAGAGAATGTGAGAGAAAAATGCGAGAGAATACGTGACGAACGAAAAAAGTAAGAGAACGATACAAAAAAGAAACTCAGAAGAAAAAAGGAAATACGGAAGACGAAAAAAAAGAATGAAATAACAAAATGTCGGGGGGGGGAGGGAGAGGAGGGGCAATGAAAGATGTTTTTTGCTGATCTGTTATCGATAGGGCTGGCGCGGGTGTCGATCGCGCCCGCTCTTGGTATAATAATTTTATTTTTTCTATCGTAGATCTCGCGCGAAACGGTACTTGGCACCGTCTCGTCGGGACTCTCTCGTATATATTAACGAATATAATGCGTATTGTACGTAAAAAAAAGAAAAAGAAACACAAAGCGAGTAAAAAAAGACAGAAAACAATCGCAGAAACAGCGATAACAATCGTTCGAAAGGTTAACATAGTGTTTAGGGAAGATTTAAATGATAGTAGACTCTTAAACGTAGTTCACGAGTTCAATCGTTATAACGGAACCATGAAAATAAGAAAAACAAATTTTTAAAACAAAAAAAAACAAGAAGATAAGCAAACTTGGAGATTTGAACGAGAAAAAATTGTTTCTTTTTTTCACAATTTTCCCTTGGTCGTCGGTAGATTAGCGAACGGTCGTTTTTAGAACGACAGCCGTGATCATGTGTGTAGTTTAGCAATAGTGGTAGTGGATTAGATCGTTGGAACTTAATCGAAGCCACCCCGTGATGAATTTTTCGCAAATTCGTCGTTCGTTACACGAACGTTCGAGCGTGTAATAATCGTTGTTAATATCGAGCACCAAATATTTCCATTCCTCATTTATTCCTCACAATAATTATCATTTCGGTCCGGACGTCGAAACACACAGACAAACACACACGCACGAATTACGCATTTCCGTATAAATCTTGATAACAATTACGCGCACATATATCCAGGCACACATTTATTTATGGCGTGTATTATTAAGCCTGGCCAAAAAGTGATTACGTTTTTATCTCATAAACGAGCGTACACTGTCCATATATTGGAAACGCGATTACTTTTTGGCCGGCTCGATATTACACTACGTACGGTGCTTTCGAAACTGTTGCCATTCGCATGCAAAACGTCGATATCATCGAATATTAAATTGATGAATATTCTCCGTTTCGACGATGGGACGGTACGAGTTTCGAAATTGTTGATTCAACTATACGCAACCCACAATGCCACATGGACGTACGGACAAAATATATTTAAAAAACGCACTGCGATTTAATGATAAAGAACAAAGGATTTTAAAAAAACAAGAATAAATCTCTCCTTAGTCGATATCAAAACTGCACACTCGCACGGATAATCCTTTTGAATAAAATAATTAAGAGGCTATTTTTAAGGACAAGAAGAAAAAAAATGTAAAAGGTAGTAATCGACGTTGTTGTTCTCATACATGTCTGCTAATCAGTATATATATATACATATATAAATACATACATATATATATGTATATATAGTTATACGTGTGTAAACAAATCCGCAAGTGACAAAGTAACGGGGTTTTTTTCTTGTTTTTTTTTCGGCGAAAAGTATGGTCGAACCGCTGTCCAGTCTCGCTCGTCGCATGTTTTACAAAAAAATAACGAAAAAAGAAAAAAAAACAAAAGAATAAAATTTCGACCCGCGCGTTAGCATTAATTAAGGGAGCGCGAATTCTCCGACTCGGGGGGTAACGAGATCGAAATCGTTGCGTGCTCCCCTTTGTTCGAGAGTCCGGGCTTCGATTTTCACGCGGCTAGTGACCGCGAAACGGAAGGACTGATCTTAAAAAATATTAATAACAACCCCACTCCCACCCTCTAAGACTGACTGTTTTTCTCGTATTAAAAAAAAAAGAAAAAAACAAAAAAGATGAAGAAGACGATGAAAAAAAATGATGAAAATTCATACGAACTTCCGATGATAAAAAACGGGCCATTCTCTTTAACCTACACTTTTTCTATACTGCTCCGGATGGGCTATTAATGTGCGGACAGAACACGCAAGGGAACATTTGTATATACTTATAAAATCGTGCATAAAGGGCACCGTAAGCGAACAAAAACCAAAAACAAACACAAACAATTCTCTCGACATTCCTATAAAAATGATCGTTGATTTCCCATGTTGGATTAAATTCACAGGCACCAACGTAAATACAACAGACAAAATAATATATACAGACACTCACACATACATACACACACACACATACAGACGCTTATGTTGACGCCACTGGGCGATTAACGGATAACGCAACGAGCGAACAACTAATAATGATTACGTGTTATAAAACTTTCATAGAACGTTGAATCTTCGATGACTCGTGTTATTAGTGTGGCAGGGCACAGTCGATTTTTGTATATTGTAAAAGTCGAAGATTCTGTGACGACGACGACGACGACGACGACGACGACGACGGATTAATCGATTATTGATAGTATCGCGTATATAACATTTAATTGGCTATATTTGATGAAAGTGACGAGTTCGAGAACGCGTCTCGTACCGTGTGACCGCTATTTGCCGTGAGTTCAGTTTTGTGACGATATATATATATAAACACATATATATATGTATGTTTTTTGAGCTTAAAAAATATTGAAGACCGACGCATGCATTAGAATAATAATCGCGAGGCCACACGACGGGTGAGACATTTATACCGTTTAGAGCGAATAAACAAAGGGAAGAGAAGAAGAAGAAAATGAAAAAGAAAAAAAAAGAAAGGAGAAGAAGAACAAAAATATGGTGAGGGGTGTCTTAATCAAGCGCGGCGATACGAAGGACGATATCGTCACTGGTGACTCTTGAGACATTCCAGTAATTATGAAATAATTACCTATATGAACGATTTATTCTAACTCTATTCTATCTCTATTCTTCTACCGATTATATTTTTCTATTATATTTGTACGTTGAATTGTAAAATCGAATTGACCAGACACGTTCAGGCTTGTTCGTGCGAAACCAAACCAAAATGACATTAGACGATGAGCGAAAGAGAGAGAGAGAGAAAGAGAGTAAGAAAAGAGAAGAAAAAAACGAAACAAAGAAAAAAAATGGGATTCCCACGTAAAAGACGAGGAAATAATTTTAGTGGAGAGTAAGAGTGTGCTTTTGAGCTTCTAGTTACGTTTCGAGAAATTAAATTGCGTTGCCCAATTTTTTTTTCCTTCTATATAAACTTTTTTAATACTTGTAGAAATTTTATGACGACGATCCATTCGACACGTAGGCAAACGAATTAACGACATCGTGTCACGGATAGTTTATTTTACTTGAATGAACAGATTTGTTTTCTCACGACCAATTCCTGTCCCCTCGTACATTACGATACGTTCGGGACAAAGAAGACGGTAACCAATTGGACGTTTATAAATTGAAACATGCCAAGCACGTCCCCATATACATTCCAATCTAGCACCGGTTATGGCTTATTGAAAAAAAAATCGTAACGTGATTTTCATCAAAATCTCGTACACGTACGCTCTCTGACATATTAATCACGCAACAATTCTCCTCCCCCCTCTTCCTCCTTCCTCCTCCTACTCCTCATTCCTCCCCTCCTCCTCCCCGCCCGCCACATAAAGGACCTACCTAATATTAACGTAAACATGTGGATATATATTATATTACCGATATATTATATATTTGATTAATAATATATATATATATATATATGAACTATTATTCGCTATAAAACGTGGAAGTGGGGGATTGTAAGCTGCGACGATCACAACCGGCTAGAGCCTACCTCTTGATTAATCAAATGGTGAGAAAAAATTTTGCGAGAAACGTGGAAAAAATGGCGTATACCAAAAATATAACGACAACCAAAAAAAATGATAAAAAAATACACACACGTAAGATGCGAGAAAAAAAACGAAAAAAAAGAAAAGAAAAGAAAAACAGTGAACAAGAGGGGAAGATCGGACGAGATGGAAGAGTTTAAATGATAAGCACGCTTTTGGGGGCTCGTTGACGGGAATAAATGACGCGTTTCGTTCAAATCTCCGATCGGGCAGACCGACGCAACGGGAGATATCAATGAAAAGGCAAACATTCCACGGCCCCCGATCGCCGACTCACGTTTGTTTGGTTTTTATTATCAGAAGTTTCTATTTTTCCATAATTAACGAATAGGAAACCGATAATATTTATTACTGTGTAATTGGGACGGAGAAAGGAAAAAAAATAGGTTGCGAAAAAAACGCGACAGAGAGAAAGAATGAGGGTTTGGTGGGGAGAGGGGGCGGGGGGAGGGGGCGAGATAGATAGAGAGGGCGAGAGGGAAGGTAAAAGAGCGTAATGTTTAAGGGTAATTATTATTAATAAATCGTTTATTACGAAGTAAAACTGTACGCTAAACATCCATGATACTGATAATATTAACTTATTAACTGCTAAACGATTAATGAAACAACAACACAGGTGAGGACAAGTACACGCACGCACACAAGAGACAAACCAAGATGGAAAAAAAAGAAAAGTTAGTCATGAAACATTGAATTGAATCGCATGAGAGAGAAAGAAAGGAGGGGAAACAATTTTTTTCTTGTTATGAACTAAGTGTGCCTAGTCAATAGAATATATCTGGTCAATTTTAATATTATATATTATACATATATTATTATGACGATTATAATATTATTTTAACTTGAATACCATAATATTGAATATAATGTGAACACTATCAGACATGAGGGGAAAAACCAACATTAATAATAATAATAATAATAATAATAAATAATAATAATAATAATAAATAACAACAACATTAATAATAACGATACGACAATGATTGTGCTGTGTTGTACTACGAAATGTTGGCCTGTGACTGTATTTGTAGCATACATACGTGTCATATGTTATGTGTAAGTTGTGCCATTTTTTCGAAGCGACGTGGTACGTCGAGGCCGTACACGGATATTGGTTTGTAAACGATTATTGCGATATCATTATCGAGAAGAGCCGAACTGCGGGATTCTTTGACGATATTGCCTGAAAATTCGTGTCTCGCACGGTCGAGCGTCACCAATCTATCGGCGCGATCGTCGCGGTTCGATTTATCGATTATCCGAATCCTTCCTCCAATCGAAACGCTGATTTGAACGCGCGCGCGTGTGTGTGTGTGTGTGTGTATGTGTGATTTTTTTTTGTTCAATTTCCTATGTATAATCGACTGTTTCTATCGGACTGTTATTGCGTGGTTACAAAACAAAAAAATCGAACTCGCGACCGTTGGATCGAGCGAGACTCCGCGACCTTTCAAGCTGCTGAGAATTGAAATATTCCCGACGATATTTCCGTTTGGCAATCAATTATGAGATATATAAGATAGACACGTAGTCTCACGAAACAAAAACAAAACAAAGAAGAAAAAAAATAAAGAAGCGAAAAAGGGGCGACGGCGAAAGGAGTGAAGGGACGTATGAAGAGAAACAAAACAAACTAAAAACAAAAAAAAATGAGAGGATAACGATCCTAAAGAAAAATCACATATTTTTTCTAACGAAACCCACAGACGTGATCAATCCCTGATTATTCCCCTGTTACACGTGGTATCGCACGACGTTACGGTTTTTCTTGTGGAAAATGTTGAACCAAAAGTGATGGAGAGAAAAACGAAAAAAAAAGAAAATGTGAAAGCGCTAGGACGCGGGGAGAACGAGATTTTGCGATTGTCATATCAAGGTTGGTTATATTGGAGTAAGAGGGCTATTTATTTAGGATATAACTAAATGGTCTGTTTTAATGTGTCACGGGCTACACGTACTGTACTATAATATGTAACAATAAAGTATTTTGTTTGCTTCATTAATGGACTTTTAATTCGTCTGTAGATAGCACAGCCGATTTCCCTGTGGCAAAAATCTGTCGAGCCGTCTGACCGCAGCCTGACCCTAACTACTAGTATCAAACGAAACGCGACTGGCTATGAACTTGTCAGCGGCTGTGCAGAATTCCGAGAATTCGCGTGCCTTTGTGGTCAATGTGACGTTCCATGCGACTCGTTATACGACGAGCAAAACGTTATTGGGCTAATCGAAGCTTATCGGTAAAACACAACTGTTGAGATAAGAAAATCGGTACGCGTAATGTTGTCTCTTCAGCCTTGAGAGTATTAATCGCATTCGTTGTTTCGTATATTAATGCCAAAATTCGACGATCACTCTTGACATCTAATGAAATATAGAAGCGATACTTCTCGTTCAAGAGGCTGACAACTTTATAGAGCGATTATAGCCGATAGCAGGAAATAATGCTCTATTATACATTTTCATCGTATACCTACCTTTGCAAGGCTTACATTCTCAAAGAGGGAGGTAAAGTCGATGGCGCCTAAGCTGCGCGTGAAATGTAAACTTATACCTCTGATTACGTAGAGCAGAGGTTATCGTGCAAGTGGACAGTTCCACAGGTTGGATCTAACTATACCCCTCCGATGGATTGTTCTGCATGTACACACAAATAGAGTGGTAGTTTCCAGTGTGTCGAAAACCCCCTAGAGACTTCGGTGAAGCAGATGTTCGTGACTCAGAAAGACTGTCCCTAAATATACATTCAATGGATTTATCTTTTCAGCCCTTGGCATAAACTCGATGTCATTCGTAATCAGTGGGGAATTTCCGATCGTATAATACGATAACGGGAACAAAAATCCCTCGGTGCTGTTCACTCTACTGCGTTCTTTCTCTCTCTCTCTCTCTCTCTCTCTCTTCCCCCCCCCCCTCTTTCACTGCGTCTTTATTTCTCGTCCCATTCGTATATGCCCTTTCACGACACAGAATACTCCTGCAAGCTCCGCAGCAAGGGTGGTCGACGCCATAAGCCCCGACCGGCGATCGATGAAGCGTCGCCCGCGGTGAGTAACCCGTCGACGGTCTGCTCGACTCGACTCACTTAGACAACCCCCGACTAAGATTACACGTGTTATCGTGCCAGAATATATCCGTTACTACTGGCTCGAGTGAGTATTTTGCGATCGATGTTTACACATTATTAACCGATAGAACTTGTATATATGCCCGAATAATTGTTAACGAAACCCTTTTTAATTTTCAATTAATCGGCCAATCGCCACCCCTACGTGCGAAGTTCATCGTTATCGAAACCTCGAGTACCAACTTTGCTATAACACGTGGCAATTACAATATTTCAATTTTTTCTAAGAATACAATTTATTCCGATCTTAAATACGTTTTATTTCATTTTTATAATATCCCAAAGTCATTAACTACCCCATAATATGTCGAGCTTCCAAATTCGCGATGTTGCCTACTGCGTTTCCGGTAATGGACGTGGCAACGTTGCTTCACCACTTCACATCGAATCCCTAAAGCGAGGATAAGTGAGAATACTCCCTTATCTACCGAATTCGGGGTAAATTTTTCCTTCGACTCTTTCTAATCTCAAACGATATCTTGAAAGCAATAGATACCAATATTCTCAACAGCCTGAAAATTACAAGTAATTTGACCTTTGCAGTCGTGGATCAAATTGCTACTGATAATTTATCAGGCAATTATTGTCAGAAATCCTACATTACCTACAGTCGACAAATTCGAGCATCTCAGCGAAAATTTGACTCGTTATCGGCAGTGGGTATATCTGTTACCCCAACAGAAGGTAACCTCGAGATCTCGATTCGTTCATCTTGAAATTATTCTTCACCGATTATTTTTTTTCTTACCGTTAAGCGCATTTTAATACAATTTTAATACAAATATCTATATATACATACACATATATAAATACATATATCTATATATATATATTTGTATTAAAATTTATGTACACGCAATCGCAATAGATCGGATAGTTCGAGTTACGATTTACGGAATCTTTCGCGCTACGTTATTGTCGGCGGTCTTGCCGAGCGCGCGTTGCCGATCGATTCGAGCACGCGTCTTCGCGTTACGCGTTCTCTCACCGCTAATTTGAATTTATGTTCGCATTGGCACGTCCAACACCGTCGGGAAAGAGGAACAATTTTTCTTCCCTCCTTTTGCAGAAAATTCGCGTATCGCTGACTGACTTTACCGAGCGATCGTTTATTCGTTCATAGAATTCTCTACGATCACGGAAAAACGATAATCTCTCGATGCCGTTCATTTTACAGTTTATTTCTTTGTGCTTGCTCGCGGCAATTATGATTGTGGCGAACCGCGAGAGCTCGTTCGAGCTCACGGTCTCTTTCTCTCTCTCACTGCCTCTTTCGACATTAGCTTATCATTAGACATCGCGAACCCGAGCCTATGATTAAACCGAGAAACCGACGTAGAATAATGCGCGTCTTCCGAGTCTCGCGATTCGGCAGATACTGCCGAGACGGGAATTACCCTTTTCCATCGTACGTCGAATGTGTAAATTTCGGACGGCTGCTCGAAGCCTTAAATATTATTTTTCTTAATGATTTGTTTTCTATGGTATAATGAAAAAGTCGGGAAATTATGAGCCCTCGACCCTCTGTAAGCACGTATGACACGCACGGTTCTTACTTACATCTCGCCCGCAACACTTTCCTTTTTCCTGCAACGATCTCTCTCTCTCTCTCTCTCTTTCTCCCTTCTTCTCCCAGAGTCTTTCTCTCTCTATCTCTCTCGCTCTCTCCCTCTTGCTCGCTCACTTTGTCCCTCCTCGCCCGCATCGACTCGTTGTCTCACGAGGCAGCAATAAATTCCCAGTTCTGTATAGATAAATGTGTGTGTACACCTACGTGTACTATATATTTACCTGGCAATTAGTTTCACGGAGAATGTTGTTGTCCTTGGTCAAACAGGCGAGCACGCGCGATTCTTCTTATATACCATTATATATACATATTGTACATATATATTTTGTGCAGTATAGCCACTAGTTTGCGGGGGTACGTTGCTTCAAGACAATACTCGTAGCCACTGCTATTCGCGCAAACATACAGGTAACTTATACACCGCCAAAAGCGACCAAATTGGCGAGACTCGAAGATCCAAGGATGAGGAAAGGGTGCGAAGAGTGACCAAAATCTACCTTTTCAACCACATTTTTCTCGTACAAAATAATGGATTGTAGCCAATTTAATTTCGCTCGTACTTTCATACTCCCGAGGATATTTTATCTTCCTTTCGGCTGCATCGCACGATTCATCGATTTTTAATTCCAGAGGTCGAAGAAAAATTTTGGACCGAGGAAACGAGTATAATATCGCTCTTTTTATTTTAGAGAGCACGCTTATGCTAATACTTCGAACGGTTTGATTCGCGAACGAGAAGAGAAAAAACAACGAGGTACACGTACGTTTCTAAGGCTAAGCCCTTAAGCCATTACAATTTTATCGAGGCTTTTAGTAATTCGAGCGTAGCCGGTTAACCTTCGGATTTATATCGCCATTTCAGGGCCAATACGCTCCGTGGTCTCTCGGTTTCTCTCCGCTGTACTCATGGAGTATTTGCCCCACTCGCTCTTCTGGATCGACTCCCCCACCCTTATGGTCCAGCTTTTTTTCTATCTCTCTCTCTCTCTCTCTCTCTCTCCCTATCTCTATCTTTCTTTCTTGCGTATCAACCTTTATTCCATATCATTAATGATTCGGTCGCTTGACCCCTTCAACCTTTATCTCTCTCTTTCTTTTTTTCTCGCCTAGGAGGCGTGTTCTTCCTCGAGAAAAACCTCCGCTACATTAACAACGATTCCACCTTTCTCGGTCCCTATCGCAAATCTCGATTATTCTGCTATCGCTGTTTCACCCTCCTTCGCAAGTTCTAAGCTCCAAAGTCCAATATAATAAGCCAACCCCCCTCGTGGTCTCGATAAACCAACGGAGATTAAGATATTTATTTTTTCCTCTCTCTCTACCTCTCTCTCTCACTCACGATCCTTTTTGGTCGAGTCTCTTTCGTTAGAATTTCAAGTTCAACGCGTACGTTCGAGGAGAACATCCTTCGCGCATAATACTCGCTCCGGTATACAGCTCTTTGTATGAATTATCCTCGTAATGCAGGATCACGGTTATCCGATGAAACGAACACCCGAGGAGTATATAATATAATAATATAATAATCGATCGGGGCTTCGGCATCACTCTCGTTCTTCCAGGCCGAGAGTACAACCGAACCGCTTTGAGAATCTCTCGGCGATTTTTATTTTCTCATTTTTTTTATTATTTTCTTAAATATTTTTTATTTTTATTTTTTATCGTCCTTCCAGGATTCTTTATCTTTTTTCGCGAATTCATCGCTCTCTCTCTCTCCCTCTCTCTCTCCCTCTCTGTCTCTTTCTCGCATCTTTTGCCCGAGTCTCTCTTCACGGTCGAGGTGTTGTTGCAACAAGGTGTTAGATTAATTGTCCGATTAAGAGGTCGTAAATCAGGTGAGAGACGCCCACAACTCGCGCCCCGATCATGCCGGCCCCGTCCGACAGACGGGCACGGATGAATCTTCTTGTTCGCTACTCAACCGCACTCGGTGTCTTCTCTCGCTCGCGCTTCGAACGGTGCGTTCTCCCGACAAAGCACGCTTCCACCGATATATCCATATGTGTATATCTGTAATAATATAATTTACTCTACCCCTCTCGCCCCGGTTGATCTCTCTCGCGCGAACTTCTCGTACTCTTGTTCCCGCAATACTTATCGTCCTGACGGTCGGGTAAAAAGAAGAAAAGAAAAAAACAAGTATCTTCCAACATTATCGAGACATCCAAATGCGGTTATTTAGCTATTTATATATGTGTGTGTTTGTGTGTATATGCTTATCCCCAAGATGCTTCGAGTCAACTCCACCTCGGTGTGTCTACAATTATAAATTAACCAATCCTCGCACATTTTAATTGAACCCTTGCACACATTTGTTTGAGAAAATATAAATTTTCGAGCTGAAAATTAATCAGGCTGCCTGACGTTCCATCATTATGTACGATCCTTCGACTGCTGCATAAACACATTTAAACCGTATTTTGGCGCTCTGTTAAAGTAACTCCAAAAACTGTCGATGTAACCCCATTTGGTGGTAAGTATTGAAACGTTCATCACCATTCCGCTCGGGTTGCAGTGTCTAAATCGCAATCCTGCAGGTGGGTTCGAGGGTCTCGACGTACATTTATTATCACGAGTACGATTTACAAATAATTATAATACCCGTGATAATAATTGGTCGTGGTAAGTGAACGATAAAAAATCACTCGCCGAACGGCCCAGGCCCCCACGTGCAAAATCACGATTGCGTGATCGCCCCGTATGAATCACAGCGCGAGCTCGAACGATTAGATCAGTCCACATAGTGAGGCAAACAGCACACGGGTGCGTGTTTCGGCCACTTTCCCTCGACGAGAGCCTCGACCCCACCACCACCGCCACCACTACCAACTCATTCGACAATGGTCACTTTCGCCGCTTCGAAGAGATCTTGTCGTAACACCTCTGCCACGTGATTTATTCAAATGAGCTTCGGCCGAAGGAGAAAACAAAATCTCGTTAATGATAATGTTTTATTTCTTTTTTTTTCATTTTATCTTTCGTACGTCATATAATTTTTCATCATTACGAGAATTACTCACCCAGTGTCGAGTTTCCGGAACGCGTGCGAATAAGGAGAGGGAATGAAATAAATGGACGAACGTGTTCGCTTTTGCTTATTTTATGGTTTAATGAAAAATTTTCAGTTTGTTCGACGAACGGGTTAGCTTATAGCTGCCGAACGTTTTAGCAGCAACAATCAATAATATCCTCGTAATAAAATATATAATCTCGTTCATCGGAATATAATAATAATATTAATAATAATAATAATGATAATAATGTGTCATGCGTACGTGGTACATATGTAACAGAATTCTGCGTAGAGCATTGTAAATAATTAGAGAGCAAATCGTCGAAATGTTCTCCGCGTTGCATCGTATCGTGCGTGCTCTTCGACCTGCCCGATTTTCCATGTCTTTTAAAAAATTTTTTTATGTATATCACGATGTCAAAAATTGTGAACGAAAAAGAGCTCATTTCTTCGTCACAATTTTTCACACTCAAATTGTTCAACGTTAAGTACACGAGTTTCATTATATTGGAGTGGGGGGGGGGGGGGGGGGGGAATCGATGGCGCAGGCACGATACGGTCCATGGTAACAATTATATATATATATATATATATAAATTTCTGAATTCCTTACGGAAAGCGATAAAAAATAAATGCTAACAATATTATTGCAGTGTGCGTGTTTCGCATTACGATTTTTATCGCATAATTTCGATATCGTGTATGATTTTGCTCGTCATCGACGTATCGTTTTTCGAGAGATCAAAAATTTACGCGCATCGATCGATTCGAATAAAGTGCAAAAATAAATGTACCTCGATGGGTAGTGACACCCCTTTGACACGTATGTTATCTCCGGCAAATGAATCGCTCGTTGTCTCACGAGTTACCAGCGCATACGCGAGATATACGGTCGAGTACGTATCATACCGAAGAATACGCACCCCCGCGGTACACAATGTATACTTTACGATCCCATTATGTAAACTCTACGAGTCGGGCGCTCGCTCCGCCGTAGGTAAAAAAACAAGATGAAAGACGAAGAGGTACTCCATTCTTTCTCGTTATTGTGGCGAAAGCGGGCGCTCGACGTGCAATCCGAACAACACACCCCGAGTATTATTGACCTTTTTGCAGCTTCGAATCGATACGATTTTTCAGTACATGCGCCGCGTTGAATATTTTCATTGCTGGATGTAATATTAATTTTTTAAATATTTTTTATGTTCCTTCGATGTATAATTCCATAGAAAAATAGATATTTGATTGACGCCAGCAATCGTTTTATTTCTTTCTTATTTGTTTACTGTTCTTTTTTTTATAATCTTACAGTACTTGAGCCGCTTTCTTACACGATAGAAAAAGAGCTATACAAAACTGTCTGTGTGTGTATGGGTGTGTAAATATATATAGTATATATATATATATTTTGTGATAAATTAGACCTGTACGTATATCGGGAGGGTTGACCTTTACAGATATTCGTTTCGATACGGAGAATGCATTCGACATTTTCTTCGCGTGATTCAGCGCTTACCGTGAATCACGGATCAAAAGGGTTGTCAGGATCATAGTTATTAGACGTCCTTTGTGTCGTTGCATCGCCGCGCGAATTTCACGCGAAATTTCGCGAGTTGAAGGAATGGCGGGAAATTCTATAGGGTTGATCGAGGACGAGTGGAGGGGGTTGGGGCGCGGAAGGTTGAAATATACATATCTAAAGTGTAACTTAAAATCTAAACAGATTAACCAAAATCCCAAACAAAGAACCGCTAATACAATTCACCGCAATATTCCCCGTATAAAGATTATAAATAAATCATGCGTTTAATAAATAATTGATACATTTTTTTCGCTTCTGTATTTTTTTAGTTTTTTTTTCATAAAAATTATTCGCAAACGCGCTTGTATATGTATATATATATGTATATATATACATACATATATGTATATATATGTTTATTTATCAACGTTAACTTTACGAGCGACTCACGTGAGCCTTTTTCGCTTATCCCTAATTACTATATATTTCCTCGTTCTTAAATTCTAATCGTTCATGGAACATACAATGTTTAATATATCATAGATATATGGGACCAAAATCACCAGACCCAGACGCCATTAACGCTCCGAACGCGACGATCGCCGATTTTCCAAAATCGTTTATATAAACGAGGCAGAAAAACATTGACGGAGGAGCGACCAGCAGCAGCGAATTGTTCCGCGCGCTGAAATCACTTCGTTACTTGTCCAGTTGTACATTTGTGTTTTTTTTTTCACTTTTTTTATCGAAAAAGAAAATTCTCGTTACCAACTGGACACCGGAGCTGGCGTAAGAGACCAGCAAGCAATCGTAAGAGAAGCCTTACGAACTAGGAGAAATTTGACTCGACGAATTATCGTGAATGAAATGATGACGAAAAAAATAAGACGAAAAAAAAATATAAAAAAAAATAATAATAATAATCCGTAAACGAGAAACCGCGGGACGTACCTCCCGAGTTTCTTGATTGACCATCGAATACAAAAACTTCGTAAAATACTTTGGAACGATAAAGCGATTGATTCGAATTGATCGCGAGTAACGTGCAAAAGACGAACGTGATTTGAATTAATACGATAATAATAGCGAGATTAATAATAAAGAGAGATAGTCGCCCACATAGGCGTACTCGATTTACCCAAGGGTGCATATGTCATTATTGTTAAAATAATGAAATCACCCAGGATTTTATTTCTTGCGTTTTTTTTGGCGGCGTCCACGACAACGCGACGACGAGAATTGCGTAAAAATTACCAAATTCATTCATCCGCATTCGACCGATCTTCCGTTTGAAGTAAAAAAAAAACAATCGTACACCCAATCACGCATTTTTGAAAAAATTATCACGCATTTCTCTCGTTCTTCTTCGTGGTCGATCTTTCCCGTTCGGGAAAGAACCGGAAGTCCTGGTTGTCGTCGATTACTTTTTTAATTCGATTCGCTCGATCGCGACTCGTCGATACGATCGTCCGAACGATTTTACAATTTCGATCGAATCGACTCGAATCTCGATCCAGCCACGAATCTTTCACGATGTTTTGTGTGTGGTTTTTTCTTAAGTCTTAGAGGCAATACGGATGACAGAACTGATAGACTAACCTCTGGCTCCTTTCCGTCTTCTTCATTATACCTTTCTTGTAGTACTGCCTGATACTGCGACTTAGCTTGTCGTAATTCATTGCAGGACGATTTTTTCGCTTGCCCCAAAGTCTCGCGACTCGTACCGAATCCTCGATCTTGAAAACACCTTTGGTACGATCGAGCCAGCGTATACAAGAGCCATGTAGTCCCGGGCTCTGCAGCAGTTCCTTGAGAAATTGCCAGAGATGAATGTGAGAACCGCCGTTTCTCATTTTGCCAGTACCATTGGTCGTAGGTGTGTTGGCTGTCTCCTCGTCCTCGTCTGTAAATATTTTTAAAAAAAAACACAATATTTTTGAGGATTTAAAGAAAAAAAATATAGAATTTGTCAAAACAATCGAAGAAAAAGACACAATTATCGTAATTTCGAAAAACTCACCATCGGAAAAATCCATCGCGCAGGGTGAACCCTTGACACTTGCGGGTCCGGTCAAAGACGACGAGGGACTCGGATTTCCGTTGCTCTGAGGCGTCACGACACTCGTAGGACTCCAGCAAGCGGCGAGGGTATTTCTCGGCGATTCCTCGACCGCTGCTTTCCAGATTTCCAGCTGAGCGTGCAGCATGCTACCACACTGAAACACGCGAAAAAAACGCGCGCATTCTTCGTCAATGTGCTACGAAATAAAAACCGAAAGAAAAAACGATCGTGTTTTACGAAGGATGATAAATGTCTCGATCGGTGGACAAATCATTGAAACGATCGATCAAAACACACAACGAGGAGTTAAACATTTGTCTAATTCAACGGAAATCTCGGCTTTCAGATATTGCCTAGTGTGTCGTGGTCGGTTACGAGTCGGTGTTGAGCCCCGGTGCTGCACACACAAGCTTCGCGAAGAGAAGAGAAAGCGGCGCGACGCAACAGGCGGCTGGCAATGCCTGGCTTGACCTACTTCGAGCGGTAGCCGGCAAACTCGATGTTGCTCCGTTGTGCAGCGGCGGCCAACGGCGGTACACGCGAGACGGCGCACAACACCACGGCACGGTGGTAAGCTCTTCGATGTTCTCTAGTTTAGCTTTGGCGAGAGAAGAGATCTAAGACACTTAGAACTCATGTATATATATATATATATATATATATATAACGAGTCTTAAGTCTCTTGTATATACATGCGCTTATCCACGAGCGAACCGAGAAACGAACTCGAACGCACCTTAGATGCAGTTATGCGCGCGCTCCCGAGGTTTTATGTATCGTGACGACACGGTCCACATGATTCAGGACTCGGGCACACTAGCGAAGAATATTACCGAGAGACTATGCTCGCGAGATAGAAAGGCTTAGCTGGGGTATATGTGCACCCATACACACACACATATATATATATATGTATAAATATATATTTATATATGTTACGCTGTTGTCTATCGCTATATATATAAAGAGAATGATAGAGAACCATGGTGCATCGATCGCTATTTCGAAACAGAATCTCTCGGTGGAAAATACCTACGGCCCTACGTGTCCCGGGAACGCGATCCTGTCGACGATGTCCTGGCTGAACTAGTTGCGGAGAATTGCGCAAGTCTGCTACAATATGACGTATATATATATATATATATATATGTATGAGCTAGCATCAGTCTTCGTCGTCGTCTCCGAAACATTCAGGTAGATTAGATAGACATTTATTGCACACCACGATCGTCGATCGACGAGACGCGATAGCATACCAAGGGAGAGAGTTATATTTGATTCGATCTGATGAGAATTTAATTTCTCGCCAATTATATCAATCGCGTCTTCTATATCAGGGCTGCGCGTCGCGGCAGCCTGCGTGCCTAGAGCTTTTTGATATTTGTACGAATCTATATATATAGAGAGAGAGAGAAAAAGAGATCGCTTCACGAAATTTCGATGATACTTTACTATGCATATATATATATGTGTGTGTGTGTTTATTGGAGTATTTTCTCACGAATTATTGACTTTGGCTTGGCAATATTCCTACGCCACGGCATTTAGCACTTTATTCTTAAACGGTCGAATCGAAATCGACGAAAATATCCTATATCGCTTAATATTCAAAATAATTCGACGCGAATAGCCGTACGTACTAAATATAATAGTGGAATAACAGCCGCGGGCACTAAAATTGGCCCCCGAAGCGACGATTCTAATCGCATACGGGATATAAATATGAACGCTCGAGTGCGTGGCCCGTAATGAAAAACAAAAAAAAAAGTAATTTGCATGACAAAATTATCGCGTCTTATTCGCACGTCGATCAACGACGATCGATCGAAGTGGTCGATAGCCTTACCTCGTGATTCTCTCTCGCTCTTTCTCTCTTGTATCTCACGTCGCGGATAAAATGGACAATTTTATAGCGTGGAGAGGAGAAGGAATGCGCGGTGGTCGAGATACGCCGGAATAAAGTGCGCGTAAGCGTTTTACGAGGAAACTTACGGTATATAAATAAATATATATATATATATAAGGTTGTATAAGAAAAGGGAGCGAGAGAAGCGATCGGAGACCGACGGTGTGGGACGCGCAACGACGCACGTAGATTTCCAAGAAATTCACTTTCACCCGACTTTCCCCCCCTCTCTTCAAGAACAACGTTAAATCTCTCGCAATCGCGCGAAGGATTATAATCGAGCTCTCGTTCCACCGATCACGTCGCCACGTGTAAAACGCCTCGCGGTCTGTTGTCTCCCTACCATCGACCGTACGACTCCCGAGTTCGCGACGATGCGTGTATCGTTTAGCGATTGTAAGTTACTCTCTTGGCCGACGTAAAGAGAGCGATAGAGAGCGAAAAGAAGAAGAAAAGAGGAGAAAGAAGGAATTTCCCATCGAGATTCGAACTCGACCGTGCGGTGAGTCGTGGCCCATGACGAAGCGGATCTCTAGGGCAATACGACTCGAGGAGCATGCTCTTACTCTCTCTCTCTCTCTCTCTCCCACCCTGTCGGTCTTTTACAAATTGCGCCATATTTAACGCAAGGTCCGAGACGTCGGCGGCAAAAGAAGCCGACGGGCATGAATGACCAAGGGCCCAAGCGCCAAAGATTCTTCGAAGTTAAAAACAAATAACAACAAAAGGGTCTCGTCGACCGACGTGTGTCTAGAGCGATGACGAAAGAAGGTTTTTTTTTAACAACTCACCTGAGGTGCTCTCTGACAAAATTCTTCTTCCGTGAGCGTTGCCAAGGTCGCGCCGTCGATGTTGAAACTCTCGAGCGGTACCGAGGGCAATTGCAGTTGTCTTCTCGCCCACTGGACCCAAGCTGCCACGTCGGCTGCGCTCCAACGACGCGGTTCTATAAACAAAAAACAACAAAAAAACATAAGTCCAAGTGATGCTGAGCATCTTATAGAAAAATTGGGGACTTTTCGATGTTGGAAAAAAAATCGGGTGACCTTCGAACCGTGAGACGACCTTGCGTGGGCTCTTGATCGCGCGCGCGTGAGAGAGGAGAGGGAGAGAGAGAGCGACGAATGAAGAAGTTTCGTAATTCAGCTCTCGTACACGGCATAGAAGTTTATTCCGCGATCGTGACGTCATGCTCTGCAAAGCGCGTATAGACCAATAGTGCTGCGGGATATGATGTGGTTGTTGTATATACACGAGACGCTCTCGGAAGAACCGGTCGTGAGAGCGCGAAACTACACGACTAATAGCCCCGGGCGATCGACAGCACCGTAGCTCGCTCCGTCTTTCCGCGCATGTATATATATATATAGAAAGAGAGAGAGAGAGATGTACAGGTATACAAATCTCGGACACGGGCGATTCTCGAGTATGGACATGCGAGCCGTGAAAGAGAATAAGAGAAACGGAAATAACAAACATAGAGGAGAAGAATACGTGACGCAGCGACCGCGAGACCGATCTCGCGATAAATTCGTAAATAACGCCCGAAGAAACATTTATTACAAATTATTAATACCGATTTGCGAAGAAAATAAAACACAAAAGGGAAAAAACGCATTCGTGAAAGTACTTGAGAAAAAAAAGGTTATGACTCACCGGGATGAATGCCGAGGGCGACGCAAGTGTTGTCAAAGTCTTTTTGAAGTTGTTGAATCGCGAGACTGAGAACTGGCTCGATTTGTTCACGGGCGAGATCACCGACGCACTCGCTGCTCTCCATATCTTCGACGAAACCGGTGCCCACGCCACCGAGATCGACCGGCCTCAGATTGTACTTTTTCTGAAAACTCGTATCGCGAAGAACCTCTCGCAACAGCTGATGATCGCTCTTCCGTCCGACCTCCTCGAAAATCACCTCTTCTTTGGTCCTCGCGATTCGTGGATTTTCCGTTTTTATCCTAGCGCCGTCCTCCGGTACCTCGATCTTGAGACACGTCGTGCCGAATTCTTCGTGAATATTTCGCTTTTCGTCCTCGTGCTCTCTCATACGTTTGCTGGTTTTGCTGAATAGCAAGTCTCTGAGTGGTGAACTTTCGGTATTTTCCGTCAAGTGAGGGACGGGTGACGACGATTGCGACGAGCTGATCGAGCGTGGCTCTTCCTTGAACAGAATTTCCTTCAGGAGCGGATTCGACTCCTCGCGTTTAGGGAAGAAATCGGTATCGAGGGTATTGTAAATATCCTCCTCGGTGCGAGGAGGGGTGCAAGGCACGGTGCAATCCGTAGAGTCCTCTTTGTGACCGAGGCTCTCGGCGAGAAGACTGCGAGGAAAGAAACCCGAACGAGAAAAGGTATGAATTAATCGAGTCTACTGAGATAACAGGAAGTGTAACGAGATAAGAGGAAAAGCTTGGCGACTCACTGTGATTCCTGTAGGATCGCTAATAGATCGAGGCTCTTTTCCCTCTTGACGGGTTGCTTGAGGGGTTCTGGACTCGTCGTGTACAATTGGGCGCTCTGCGGGCTCTGCGGCACGTAATAAGGACTCGTCGGATAACCGGGCGAACCGTCGTGCGAATAATTGGGCGATAGATCGCCAGTTACACCTGGATACGGTGGACTCGGATAAGTCGTCGGTGAATTCGGCCTTGGTGAACGTGCCTCTTGCTTTATCTGGGCGGGCTTGAGAATACAATTTTCCGTACTCGTGACGTCGTAATCGTCGGGCAATAGCGAGAGATCGAATTGAAACGTGCTGTAATCAAATGACGAGGGGAAGCCAGCGGCCGACGGTACTGTCTGTGGCATCTGTAAACAAAACAAAATAAAAATAAGTAACGAAAAGAATGTGAATGAAAATAAAAAAAGGTAAAAGCGTCGAAATCATTAGAAAGAAGATATAACGTTCGGCCGAGCGTGAAATTCACACTGTATATATAAACGTCATACATGCCACACACACACCCCCGGGGGGTTGGAGTCAGGCAGTCAGACTCGAGATAAAACACGCGTCCGTCGAGGTGCTAACCCTTCTCGCGCCAGCGGCCAACGCGTCGGTTTTTGCACTCGCATAAAACCCATCTCCGGCAATAACCCCGACGGTTAGCCGGCTCATATTGTATTTCGCATTGCCAAGTGGGTACGGACGTCCTATACCCCGACCGAAGTGCTGCTGCCCTCTTAGCCAGAGAAGACGCCGCGGGGCCTAAATACGTGTGTGCGAAGAGCCGTGGAATAAAAAGGAAAAGAAGCGCGTGACGGGGTTACGTCCATCGAGAGTGAGAGAGAGGTAGAGAGCGTTACAGCGGCCGAAACACTTTACCCTTTGCGCGAATCGTGGTAGAAAAATATCGTGTATATACAGTTATACGCTCAGACGTGGTCTAGACGAAGGTGGAGGAGAGGAGGGGGGAGTGAGTGGTGAAGACCGAAGAATCTTCCTCAGTGTTGGTCCCTCACTCTCTCTCTCTCTCTCTCTCTCTCTCTCTCTCGATCCTCCTTGCGCCCTGAGAGAGCGCGTTATATGCCCGGCCATTTATCTTCCCCCGTGTGTTTATTGCCCGTCGTGTGCTTGACCTCGCATCAGTTTGTTACGCTTTGTAAGCCCATTACAGTGTTCCCAGTGGATATTGTCGGCTATATACGCTTGCGCGCGCGCGCGCCCCTGTACCTCCGAGGCGGGGTAGCTCTCTGACATCTTGACGTAGTGCATCGCAAAGGTCGACGAGAAACAAACGATTATACTCGGGCGCGCTCCGGGAAGAGGAACGCGAGCGAGCCCGCGCGCGAGCGTTGACGCGCCAGAGAAAAGTCCGCAAAGTTTTCGTCGCGCATGCGCGAACGCGAGTACCGCGCCGAGTGGGGATAGAGCGACGATGCGCGAGCAGAGATGCGACGCGCATGCGCGTTTCGTATGTTGGAGTTTGTATCACGGGCATGAAAGGCTCTTTGCCCTTTCTCTTTCACCGGGGGTAACATAAAATTGGACGACCCCCGGTAGATGGATGAAGATATACGCGGATATACGCGCGAGTGTTTTCTGTATCAGAGAGGGAGAATATTTTATTCTCGCGAGGAAAGAGCCACAAAGAGGGTATCTCATCGTCTACCGACCAGGATTGAGGTCGCACCGGAGGACGGATTGGCTTATCTACGCTTCGAGAATCTATGAAACGTCCCATAACGCTTCGTTACCGGCCGAATCCTTTTTCAACATCGAAACTTTTATTTTTTATCTTTCTTTCTTAAACGTTCTGCCCTCTCGTATTTTCGTGTCTTGTTTCCTTTTCTCGTTCTTACGCGACGGAGCGAGCGAGAAATAAAATTTCGATCGTGGTTCGATCTTAAATTAGGGGAGGGGTTAGGTGCGTGAGAGACTACGGAGAGGCCGTGTTTTCTGTATTCGAGGTATCGCGCGAGACGGACTACCGGGAACTTGCCTCGGTTGCAAAAAGGTCGATGGTAAAAGTTATATACCGGGAGATCGGCTGTAAATGAGCCGGACGCGTGGCTTCCATGCCCGGCTTTCCAACGTCTCTCTTCTTCTTTTTTTTTTGCGGATTCCCGTCCCTCCCTCTATAACACCACTGCGGTTTGCCAGTACCCGACTCATTTCATTGACGTCACGGACTACGTAAGTTGCCGCTCGTTACTTTTGCCCTCGCTCTTCACCTCCCTTAAGAACCCGAGAAATTTTTCAGATGTTACGTGTATATAACATCTCGAGGTGAAGGGAGAGCAAAAGCGAAATGAATGCGACACGCGATATCTGGTGTACGTCACGTATAATATCACGTGTAACTCACCGGATTTCGAATTAAGAGCAGCTCGGGGGGGGGGGGGGATGAAGAAATTAAAAACCGCGCGAAAAAAGGGATACTCAAGTTTTCATCAATTTTGTTTCTTCGTTTCGTTGATCCGCTGGAGGAGGCAATTTCCGATAAAGCAACGAACGTACGAGAAGCTCGGAATAAACAATAGGAGGAGGGAAGCAACGAGCGAGAAACCTTCGCGATCGGCCGGATCCGATCGCGAGAGTTATAATAGTACGGAGGAGCTTCGCGAAGGATCGAGTACG
The DNA here is from genome assembly GCA_964017225.1 of Netelia inedita. Lineage (NCBI taxonomy): Eukaryota > Metazoa > Arthropoda > Insecta > Hymenoptera > Ichneumonidae > Netelia > Netelia inedita. The sequence continues at coordinate 40,090,109 of OZ024923.1, forward strand.
TGTGTGTGTTATATATATATACGTAGGTATACATCGAGTGGGAAGAATCGATGTTTGCCGGAGCCAAGCTCGTAACTAGAGCGATCCAAGATGGCAGCTCGCGATTTGCCAGCGCAGAGGAGAAGTAGTAGTAGTAGTAGTAGCCTCGGTGGTGGCGTCGGCGGCAGCGACCGAGCATAGAGATCGGGCAAATCGGGCAGAGGTTCGCAAGAAGAGCGAAACGGAGAGAACGAGCGAGTGAGAGAAAGAGAAAGAGAGAGAGAGAGAGAGAGCGAGACTGCACACCTCCGTTTTCTACGTGTGCGCGCCGTAGACGGACACTGGACGTGGACGGTTCGACGACCCCGATGAAACGGAGGGGTTCAAGGACCACGACCCCTCGCTCTTTCGCGACTACGAGAGTTACGTTGAACCACGGGAGTTACCCATGAACTCTGTCGCTGCTCTCTCGCTCTCACTCTCTTGTGCAATTGACGAAAATCTGTCGCGGAGCCGATTCGCATGAATTCTTACGTCACGTCGGATTTTAACTCAGGCATATATATATATATATATGCGCGACCCCCCCCCCCTCTCTTCGCTGACGTACGCACATGCGCAAACTCGTCTCTTTCATTCATCCCGTGGGTACATTAGGGCAAAAGTTCCCAGGAGTACGTGACGCGCGTGCGATGACTAAACCGATCGGCGTCTCGCCGAAGAATGTGCGAGGCTTCCCGCGCGCGTATAATACACGCGAGCGTCACGTGTATCTCAAGGTTTCTCATCGAGAATTTCACCAAACGTCTTGTATATCACTCGTGCCGTCGTCGTCGTCGTCGTCGTCGTCGTCGTCGAGATTGAAAAACAATCGCGATTTTGTCGAGATCGGCACGGTCAGAGGTCGCGTCCATCGCGGTCCTGGACATTTTTCATTTTGTTTCACGAACGAGAATTCGAAGCGAGAGGCGCAATAGGCGTGAGAACGTAATACAATCGTGGCAGCGAGAGGGATGAAATCTTTGTGTTTGCGCGTGTTTCGTGTCGGGCTCGTAGCGTTATAATCGATCTTGCTCACCGACGTCTATGAGAACGAACTTTCTCTTCAAACGCAAGACATATTTCTTGCGCGTCATCGCACGATTTCGCAACGTCGGATAAACGCACGATCGTTTCCTCGTGCACCCTTCGAACACAAGAAAAATCGGAAATCGCGCGCGATCGATCTCGAAATATGAAATGAAAAATCACTCACACTGTCACATCGTCGAAGCAAGTAGTTTCACCAAAGGCACGTAGCGAGGAAAATAAAATAAAAATCCTTATCGAACGAACGAGTTGCGTAGCAACGCGACGAAAAGTCGTGTCGGTACACGAGTCGGTGACAGACTCGTACGTCGCAGGACGTTATAGTTCCCGCCGCGTCACGTGTAGCCGCCATCATAGTTGCGTAGCGTTTAAGATCGCGGCCTCCTCGCTGGCGGAGATGGCAGCCCAGGACCGGCAGCAACGGCCACGAAACCAAAGGCAATAGGCCCGCAGAGATAGAGAGAGAGAGAGAGAGAAAGAGGAAGAGATCACCGCGCGCGTATGTACCTACTCTCCTCTCTACCACTTCTCCTCGGCCAACGTTTGAGGAAGAACGGAATAACTTTTGTCTCTTTCCTTTTTTTCATTTGTTTGCGTATTCCACTGCCACTAACCGCGTCGTATCGAGAGGATCGAGGTCAATTCCTGCGCTATACGTAGAATAAATCCCACGATTCGCTTCTTCGCCCGACGTCTTCGATCGTCGCTATGCGGCGCTATCCTTCTCTCTTCCTCTCAAGCTTTGTCCATGCTCAATATATATCTCGTGCCTGCACGCTATGAAAATACTGTTGATTCATGCGAATTCCCGGCTTGTTAAGCACGTAAGTAAAATAAAACGTCTATCAAACTGCAAAATCTTCGATCGCCAACACCTATATTGGCACTTGTGATTTGAGGGGGGTGGGGATAAATGGAAGATGTGAAAAACCACAGTTTCTGATCGTCTCGTTCCGGATGATGATAAACGGGAAACGCGTTGGAGATCCTTCGATATCGATCTTCGAATGACGCGACGAACGAGAGAGAACATAAAAAATCGTGAATCCCAACGTTTCGATCGAAAACCCGAGACGGCGAGAGTAGAAATTACGTAACGACGACGTTAATCGTCGACGATATAATCACTATAGTGGCGCGGAAACGAGAATTGGTGAATCTATTTGCGTGTATTCCATCGGGTAAAACCGCGACGTTGACGCGCGACGATCAATTCACCTAACTCCGAACGTGATTTCGGGGTAGACGCCGAATCGTCATGATACTTTGTTTTTCCTCTTTTTTCACCCCATATCACGCGGGCACACATGCGCACCCGATTGCATAGAGTCGCGTGTCCTGTTTCGTGGCATGGGGGTTCAAGGGAGAGGCGAAACAAGTGGTCTCGGTTAAGCGAGTATATAGCGTTCCACCAGAGAAGCAAAAAGCTACTCGTCGTCCGAATGTACAATGTAATATACACGTATATAACGAACGTATGTTAAAGAGGAGGAGGGTAGATTTTGTAATACCGGGCGTAAAAGGCGTGCGCGAGTTACATCGGGCGAATGCCGAAGCCGTTCGTCTCCGAGGTAAACCAAGCCGAAGGATACGGAAGATCGCGAGATGTAGATAACGCTTCTAAAATATCGCATTAGGAGCTCGTAACACTCGAAAGAATCCTCCTCGCGAAGCACGGCTTAATGGAAGGCCCTAGATACGCCATTTTTCTTCTCCCGCCCCTCCCGCTTCTCCCATTCTTCTCCACGGTAGGTTCGCGAGACGTTTTATTATTTTTATATGCTAATTGCGATACGTACAACGGACGTTGTGTACGCGATGCTGCTGTTGCCGCCGCGTGTAGGTACACAGGGTGGCTGGGAGGTATATAGGGCTCGCGCGCGCAGAGGGAGACAGGAAAACTCGTTTTGCGACGAAAATACAGAACTGAAACACGCCTTGGTTGTAATGGAGAACGAGTGAGAACGAGAAAGGGGCGGTGGGGGTGAGGGCAGGGAGGGTGTTGGATCGAGAGAGTGGGAGAGATCGACAATAGCAATCGTAACGCGACTTTATTGCCGCGTCTGGGTTTCCCCCGGCGTGGGCGATCGACGATCCACCGCGAGCGCGGCAAAACGCCTCTCTCGGTTCTCTGCACAGGAGAGAATGCTTCCACGACTTTTAGTGTCTATACATATATATATATATATATCTAAGAGAACGAGTGCTCCTGCTTTCAAATGAAAAAGAGAGGGAGAGAGGAGAGGCTGAGAGAGAGAGAGAGAGAGAGAGAGAGAGAGAGAGAGAGAGAGAGAGAGAAAGCGAGAAAGAGAGAGGGACGAAGATAGCGAATTGCGTTGACCCGTGGCAAATGCGCGCGTATCGCACGTATTTCCTTTTGCTGCTTCGCGCGGAGGCGTCTTGCTCATTTTTTCTATCTTTTGTGTTATTTCTTTTTTTCATTTTTTTTATATATATTCATTTTGTTCATTTCACCCTCCCTCGCGTTATTTCTCGCGGTATTTTCTCTCGCGAGGCGGCTCTTAACACGAAATAATAATGCCCGTGTACCCGCGAAATCGATATCCATATAAGCGAGCGCCGGTACGTTCGTTTTCGTTTTCGTTCTCGTTCGTATACAACGGGTTTTATCCTAATATATCGACCCACCCGCATTGTACTTTATTTAACTTTATCGAGGCACTTACGTTAGACATGATTTTACACCGAAGCGAGATGCGTTAACTACGATATCGAGAGACGAAGGGAAAAAATGAAGAGGTCGAACACGAGCGTAATAGAAGCTGGATTAAGAGATCGGGCGCGAGCGTCTGGTCGAGTCGGAGAAAGTCACCGTTTTCGTTGCTCGCGATAAAATTATTATTGTATTATCGCATCGAGGGGTCGACATATGGTTTACAAGTATTTTCTTGTTTAAACAAACATATTTACGAGATTTTGGTAATACAGAAATTTTTTTAATTTCTCTCGTTTGTCATTCGAAAATAAGGTCATTATCGAAAAAAAAGCTTGTGGCCGGTATTCGGACGATAAATAATCCGTCGGCTCGGTGCCACTCGTTTGCCGTGTGCGATATTGTAACACGCCCAAAGTGCTGAAGGGGTATCCGAGTATTTATCCGTGGTAGAGTCAACGGGGCCATCTCGGTATGTCGTCGCAGTTATCGAGACTCTATAATAAGAAACGAGAATCGTAAAGCGGCTTATTTTGTCCCCCGTGGGTATAACACGGGGCTGAGAGAAAATGCTGGCCAGCTTATTCTCTCGCGTGTGTACATGATCGTCCGTGTGGGCGCATCGCGCATCTCCCTCGATTCGATTACAATAGAAAGAGAGAGAGAGACAGACAGACAGACAGACAGAGAGAGAGAGAAAAAAGAGGGGGGAGGAAGCACATTTTTTTTCTCCACACTTTGCGCTTTTTCGCTTCTTCAGAACATCGACGTTGATCCTGCAACGATCCTTTTCTTATGCGCGTAGTTCTTAATAGAAATATCAGAACGAGGAGAAAAATTGGCAGTATCGCCAACGCTCTGCTTATCGCACCGTCGCAATTAATGCAAATTGAATCAGATCGTTAAGTGTATAATATGGCCATCGTGGTAATATAATTATGCCAAGAATAATAATTCCCCCTCTGGGTAATACTCGTTATGTTCGCCTTTAATCGCGGAATGAAACCGGAACGTTTCGTTAGAAGGAACGTACCGTCGGGCTGGCGTGTCTAGCCCCAGTTTGCCGCATCGTGTAGCCGTCGAACTGTCGGAATGCATTCCCGCCTGACCATTGCCCGATCGTTACTACTAGCGACGTTCGGCCGAAGTAGAAAGAATCGAGCAATGGTCAGACGCGCGTACGAAAATTCATTCGTCATTGCATCGAGATGTTCGCGGCATATTCGATGTTCCCGTTAATTGACCAGCTGGTAATATGACCCGGGACGTTAAGTATCTCGCGAAAGTCTCGGTGATGCTTCATCTCATGCCTTCTGTCGTAAAAAAAAATTCAATCGCACAAAACGCATCTTGTGACTCTCTCTCTTTCTCTGGTTTTCTCGCGCATCGGTAAAAATTGTAGAAAATATACGAAGTGAAATCGAGTACTCTAGAACGGAAAAGATAAGCTATTGAGAGATAAGAGAGAAGTGGATGAGAGAAAAACGAAGAAAATTGAGAAAAAGAGAATCTCGCAGACGGTAATATACGAGATCTAGAACGAGAAATAAGTGGTGGAAGGCGGTACGTTGTCCGGCGCACTGACAAAGTGGAAGACGAGCAAGACAAATAACTAGCCGGGTTGCTATAGCGTAAATAGTAACATAATACCGCATAATGGGAGGGCATAACGCTGCGCGGTAACGACCGACGGTGCATCACCACGTCGAGTTAAGGCCGGGCTCTCTTTGTCCGTTCATCTTTTCTCTCTCTCTCTCTCTCTCTCTCTCTCTCTCTCTTTCTCTGTCTTTCTCATTCTTTAGCAAAACTTTAGGGCCCACAAACGCTCGTGCCTTCTCGCTCGCTGTTGTTAAATGTTTTATAGTCGGAACGCACGTTTCGAGCTTGTGACGCGTGCAAGAATTTCACGAAGAAACTTGAATTCGCCCGATGAAAAAAAATCGGCTCATAAATCATTCGGTTAAATACGAAAATTAAATTTTTGATGTTCTCAAGATCGTCGCGCGTGTGTCGAACCTGGCGCGACTTTCCAACTATCGGCAAGGTCGCATAACAGTCCCAGACACGTGTGTCCATGTATGTGTGTGCGTGTGTCTTTCTGTTGATGTATGTGTGTACAGGGATATAATAATTCGAAAACACACACGGGTGCGCACGCGCGTATTTATCGTAACGGAGGACAAGTCGATCAATACCCGGACTCGTAAACCGATTTAATCGATTCACGATCCCGCGAATATATACGTTTATACACACACACGCACACACACACACACACACACACACACACACACACACACACACATATATATATATATACATGTACGATAGCGGTATAATAAAAGATCTGCTCGATTATGCTAGTTATAGGTACACTTATTTTATTATTGATTGATATCCGCGTTGCTCTCCCCGCACCCCGGCTGCCGAGCCGCACGAAAGGAAAATAACGCGCCGAGATCGATAACTATCGATATCAATTTGTTACTCGTTTAAACGATCGAGACTTCCGCGTTCGTATATTATTCGCGAGCACCAGTGAGATCGTTATAAACGATCGTACATGACTGATAGTTCGACGACGTGCGATATCGTTCCGACGCCCGAAATCGGTAACCGATTTCTTTCGATGGATCGGGGGGACAAAATCGGTCAAAAGTTGGTCGATCGACCTCACGGTCCAGTTTTCAAAATCTCTTTCTCTTGCCTCGACACGAACGAGCGTGAATGAAAAGTCGATCGAAATCGATGATACGTCAATGTCGTAAGATCGTTAAGGGAGAGTTGAGCGCGAAGCCGATCATCTTGCCGTAATTTTTATTATAATAATTGAAGAAGAGGCAATTAAACGAAAAGAAAAAAAAAGATTATTAATAGAGCGTTCGAGCACGTCTTCGGTTGACTGACGACAGGATAACTCGAACGTTACGTCAATCGGTAGCTGCAGGCCTCTCTCATCATCTCCTGATACCTTTTTTTTCTCCATTGGTGTGTACGCTCCCTCCTCTCTTTCTCTCTCACACTCTCTCGATTCTCTCGAGAAGCGAGAAATTCCAGTGCCTCCCTCTCTCTCTCTCTCTCTCTCTCTCTGTCTCTATCCCTCTCTCGAGCTCAGTAGGTATGCTGCACACACAACCCACAATAAATTTTTTTCACGACCAGTTCTCTGATCGTCTTATTTTTTTTTCTTTCCCCTCCGGCTCTCTCTCTCTCTCTCTCTCTCTCATTTCATTCTCTCTCGTTCGTCGTTGAGTCCGTCCTCGTTACTCGCGCTACGAGACAAGACGACGAGACGAGGACGCAGGTAGGAAGTCGCCCGTAGGACCGCGATTTGGAAAACCCGACGTGCAGCCGGCCTTGAGACTCTGAGCAGCAGAGCCCATTCTCCAGTGACTCGTGGGAGCAAAAGAGAGAGAGAGAGAGAGAGAGCAAGAAAGAAAGAGGGGATGAGCGAATGAGTTGGCGGTAGGGGGAAGATGGGGAGGGGGGGGGGGGGGGAATTCCAAAGCAAAAGAGATAAAGATTGAGAGAGAGAGAGAGCGAGGGAATGATGTGTTGACGAGCACGACGAGGATGGAAATAAAAAAGAGTTATTCGTGACTCCAGTTACCTACTCGATGACTGGAGGAACACGGTGAACGAGTGAGAGACGAGGATGGCGAATGAGAATGGAGAAGCAGATTGAAAAAAAAAGAAAAAGAAAAACAGGGGAATTAACGAACCAACACGAATGTTAGGTATAACGCGTTAACTATTAAATATACGATATATAGATAAAATACGATACAAAGGGCTTCGTAGAAACGATCAAAGCTGACAATTTATTGAAAATTTTCCACCCATCCATATTCTCGCGTTTATTACCCCGGGCTTAGACGCGACGTGAGGTTCGATACGTCGTGGAATTATACAAGCGAGCTCGAATCAACTTTGTATCGATTAAGAGACGAAAGAAAAGTTATCTGTAGCGTGATACGTGTATTTTCGGTATTTTCTAAATAATGTTAGAAACCAGGATAGGACGAGGTCGATGCATTTTCCCGCCGAGCGAATCATCGAATTATCGCACGTCCTTGCAATATTGCAACGCTTTCGAACTTGCGCGAGCGAGCTCTACGACATCCCCGGTAATGATAAATCGATGTATTACTATATACACCGACATTTAATCATAAGTATATACCTAAGGTAGGTACGTTGGATGTAGTTAGGTCGGTGTACGGCGGAGCATAGTTAAACTTACGCCGATTGCGATGCACCGAATGCCTAATAAATCCACTTGGCCGGATAGCGAGACATACGGAAAGCGGTAAAGTGGACGCCATTAGGCCGTGTACACACCGCGGGGCTCCGTGGCCGAGAGAACGGCACGTGCAACATGTTTTTCGCCCGATGAGCTGCGCGAGCCTACACGCTTCTTCTTTCTCTTCGACGAAGTTGGTATATCTCGATAGTATTAATACATACATATACTATATAATATACATATATATAGATATAAATACTTCTTCTATCTTTCTCTCTTTCTCTCTTTCGCCTTGTACGTTCGACAAGACAAAATAAGCGAGATAAAAAAATTCTTACAGTTACGATAACTTACCTCGTGTCAAGCCGAGTCGCATTATTATTTCAACGGAGTAATAATAAAACTCGATAATCGACGAAATAATATGGTGCCTCATTTTTGACTCCAGCTAAAGTTTTGCAACTGTAAAATTTTTGATGTCTTAAACTTCCCTCGTTGTAACAATTTTTTTATTATTATTATTTTTTTCGTATTTCGTTTATTTCGTTTCGAAGATACGAAAGACTATATACGTATCCATCCCGTGCGAGGATCGTACCGTATCATTTTATTTTTCCACAGTAACGTAACGCCCGTGGCATATTTTAAAGTCACCGTGGGGGCTTATGTATAATTCAGCGACGGAGTTGTAGTACACGAAAGCACGTGCGATCGCGAGCCGTCGCGAAGCCTAGTCTCGCATACGCGAATATGCTCGCGAGGAACGAGCATGGATTCTTACGGTTTCGGTAAAGAAAGTACGGGGCAAAAAAATGAGCTCGACAAATGCAAAAAAAAAATAAAAAAATATTTCCTTAAAAAAACACCAGGAACAACCCTCGGGTCGTCTTCTTCCACTTTTTTATGAATATTTTCGCGATCTCGCTCTCACATAGATATGTTCTTACGTTTTTTCTGACGTTGCAACGTTAACCCCTCGAGCTTTATCCCTTTTGTTTTGGCGCGACTCGATCGTGCTCCTTCTCTCGCATAGCATCTTTTGGTCGCCGGTTCTCTCATCGCGAGTTACCCTCTGGTGGCCTCACACACGGAATGCCATTCGCTATTCGGCGAAGAGAAAACTATACGTGGAACGAGAGGGACGGAGAGAAGAAACGAAGGAGCAAATGCATAAAGAGAGGGGCTCGAAGATAGTATGTAGCGCTTTCGCTCTCTCTCGCGCGCGCCCGCGACCGGGGGCACACACGGTAGCCACACGGAATATTATAATGGATTCGGACTAAGGGGGTTTTGTATTGAGATATCAGTATGTGGCCCTGGCGCAGCGGTAATGGCCTCACTCGCTTCTTGGAACACACATACCATTTACAACCCTTCTTATATATATATATATATACACGAAAGGTACAGATAGATATGCGCATTGAACTTCTGCCTGCGTTTATACTCTCGTTGCTCTCAACAGGTACGCGACCATTCTCCTCTGCCCCTCTTCCTTTTTTCCCAACTGCCATCCTCCGTTCGACTCTCGCTCTTTCTTTCTTTGGCTCGAAAGAAAACAAAAGAAAAACAACAACAACAACAACAACAAAATTCCGAACAGCATCGATTCTCCGGCATAAGCGACCCCGAGTATCTGAATTTATGTCTCAACCATGAGGACCTCGTTGACCGGTCGACGCAAAAAAAAACGCAGTATCAAGCTTTTATAAATTCAGAGTTCGAAAAAAGTATAAAAAGCGCGACGTACGAGTCGTGAATAAAAACCCGCTCTCGTGACGTAAATGATTATCGATTTTGAAAATATTTCGCTCCCGTGCGTGCTATTATATTCAAACGAGACTGTCGTCTCTCGGTACGAACTACTTCACGCTCCTTCGAGACGCTCGGTCGAAACGTTGTCTATACCGGACATTTCGCGAATGTTTTTTTACACGAGGCCATCGAGACTCGGCCGATTAAAATGTTTAGGAGCTGGAAGAAAAAGTTGCTAATTTTGCGGGCATTTAGCATAGCGAAAGAATTAATTCTTTCCATATATATATATAATTGTTGCGAGAATGTCACGGCCATAAGTACACCTATATATATATACATATGCATAGTTCGAATCGAAGGAGCATGTATATGCTCGATGGCGTTTGAAATAATTCTGGTATCTGGTCATCGATGGGAGATAATACGGGCAATTAATCAAGCGGTGCTCTCTATTCCGGAGCGGGGCAGCGAGAAATTTATAGGCTCTCTGTGCTACAGGCGCAATGCCTCGCAGACGACGTGACTTCCACGTGAAAACCCGTCCGTCACGTACTTATGCTACCGCGCTATATAAGTATAGTCCGAGGTCGGTTCTATATGTAGGCTTGATATATATAAATATATATATAATGTAGAGAAACAGCAGCAGTGGTAGATCGTCGAGTGGGTTAACGGTAAAGGCCGTTACGCGTACACCGAAGAAACTCCGTTGCCGCTTCTGCTGCTGTTGCGCGCGATTCTCCATGCGCACACCCCGTCCACCGTGCCAAAGAAGTGCGCATGCGTCGAGTCCTCCTGACTCGTTTTTTTAAAAACTTTTCTTTCCCATGCCCACGAAACAACTAGATCTTTTACATAAAAAGTTCTAAGCGCGTCCTTGGTTACTCTTACAGCGCATAAAATTTAACGAATAACCTATAAAAAATACATATTTTTTTACGCTCGACCTGTTCTTTTTTTTTTAATGCATCGTATCTGCACCTGGAATGCAACAGGTGGGACGCTTAAGGGAGGAAGACGAGGAGCGGGCTTGTATTATATATATGCATATATATATATATAGATATCGTTCTCGTTAGTTCCGAGCTACCGACCGTCGACTATTACTGCACCGATTTTCACTCGGGGCCGGTTTATGAATGGATCGACCGACTCTCCTTCTCTCTCTCTTTCTCGGGCAGTAGCAGCAGCATCTCCGATGCGCACGCGTGTGTTACGCGTGCCCCCTAGCCCGACGCGATGCGCTTCGTGTACGGCCGCGGCGGCGGTGGTTACGCGCGTGTCTCAACGGTACCGGCGCTCCTCCCGCGGGAGTAATTGGAACGCGAGTAGTGGTACACGCGTAAAGCCCGCTCGCTCCTCGATGCGTAGGTATATAGTCGCGTACCTCGCGCCTCCGTTCCTTAAACTATTCCTTCTACGTACGCAAGAGGAAAATTGTCGTTTATTTATATCTCCCTTTATCGTGTGGAAATGGCGAACATTTCGTGGTGGTGGAAAATTTGTTAAATTTCAATTTCTTGAACTAGGTAAGAGGGTGGCTTGAGGACGAGTGAGGGGTAAGGGAGCCGGAGAAATTGTTTGTAAAAGGGAATATAGCCGACCTCGGGGTAAGAGAGGTGAACGCGCAGTCGTCTCTCTGTATATATACGAGACAGGCATAAAGCTATAGGACAACGCTCGGACGGTGAGCACACCCGCGAGACATACACAGGGCGAGTGGAAGAGAGAAAGAGAGAGTGAGAGTGAGAGAGAGCAGCCGAACAGAGGGAATAAAACCGCGAGGCAAAAGTTCTCGATCCTGATGCTGCGGAGTATTTCTCTCTTTGTCTGTCGCGCGCGCTCGCTCGCTCGCTCTTTCTCGCGTCGTTGTATTCTCAACGACAAGACAAAGAATATCGGCTTATAATGGCCGCTGTAAATTTCGCGTTACGTACCAGGAGGTCGAAAGCCTCCCTCGGCATATCGAGCGCGCGGGCGCGCGCGCCTCTTTTACCTCTCGCGTATACACGCTCACGGTTATATAGTTACGCTATAAAACTTCTTCGTGAATAAATACAAATATAAGTGTCCCGCGTCGGGTACGTAACTCTCGCCGAACGATATAACTCCAAGTCCCAACTCTCTGACGTCTATCTCTCCCCCCCCCCCCCCTCGTTTTTCATTTTATTCGTGGTTAACGCTATATTTCACGTTTATCCTACGTGTTTACCCCCCCCCCCCCCCCCAATTCTTGACGTTTTCTTTTTTTTCGATAATAGATTTATCATACTCTTATCGACGATCGGAAATATTTCGATAAAACGAAATATTTTTTTTTTCGAGAAAATCTATATCGACGAGTTAAACGCAGCTGCAAATCGCAGGGTTATAATAAATATTCGAGGAGGTAAAATAAATTCGTGTGATTAAAAGACTCGGTCGACTTCTCGATATTTTCAAAAACCGGGCGACTAATCTTGTCCGACGAATGACCAACCAAAAAACCCAGCTTCTTAGATCGTCATCGTCTCGTCGATCTTTGCGGCAAGCCACGGCTCTACCGTCGCTGTATAAAACCTCTTGTCAATGGCTAACCGGTTTTCTCTCTCTCTCTCTCTCTCTCTCTTATACACATACACACACACAGACATACAATATTTGCCGTCGTATTTATGCCGTAACTATATAATTCTGCGTCTATCGCGCAGAATATGATTATATATACGTATAGTTACATTAAATCGCAATATTCATACGGGAAAACACACTCGTATCTCCGTATAATCGTATTCCAATCTCAACATCGGCTCTCGAGATTTACAACTGGATTGGTAGATTTTTTTTTGCTATGGTGAAGTCTACGCTCGTGCTACAACGTTGGCTTATGGATTATCGTACGAGTTGAAAAATACTACAAACGTGTTCACCAAATGAAACGCGTTCGACGCTGACTCCGGTTGTGCAACTCGTTGGTTTGTTGCCCCTCTGTGTGATCGTCGCGAGAGAAAGAGCAATAATAAAATAGAAAGAGAGAGAGAGAGAGAGAGAAAAGATCGAACGAGCAAAGGCGAACCACATCGAGTACCTCACCGGTCCCCGTCTCGCCGGTACAGTACCGCCTTTTACTACTAGGCATATCGCATCGGCAGCAACAACGAGCAGCTCACCGCGGGAGCGGTTGCGACAGACCGACACAACGCGCGAGAAGACAAAGGAGACGCTGCGCGGTGCAGCAGCGGCGGTTCGGTTATACGCGGGGACCTCCCGCGAGGTACGCGCTACGACCCTGACCGCTTCGCCCCCGGTGTTCTCTCTCCGTACCTACCGGCCTCTCTTCGCTTCTGTCTCGCGACACGACGAAAAGCTCCGAGGGATCGTCCGGTATATTTTCTACCCGATTATCTCCTACCCCTTTCCTCTATTTTTCAAGAAATTCACCAGACAAAGAAAAATTGCCAACGATCGGTCGCGAAATAAGCGAGGGTAACGCGATTAAGTGGTAACGGCAGTAACTAAACGGACGTTCTTATTTTTTTTCGAGCGGGCAAGGACAAAGACCCTCGCCAAAGGTTCGTCGCATTGTTGTTTTTTGTCCATTGTGAAATATCCAACGAATGATCGAGGAGGATGTTGCGACGTAGCCAACTAAAAGAGAATCTTTCGAGAAATATCTCAAGGAGCCTTCGGTCGCTCCGTCGCCACGGGTCGCGAACGAGCCGAACTACGCATAGGTACACGGGGAGAATTGCATCGTGCGCTACGAGAAATCGCGACGATCGAGAGAGGTCGTACTTCGCGGAAAGCGCGGAAGGTCGCGGCGTGAATCGACTCGATACTGAGAGATTCTAGGAGTTCCGGGGAAAAGACGAGCCGCGCCCAATCTCTGGGTAACGCCACTAGTTCGCGCGTGTTTCGTCTCGAAACGATTATCCTCCCGATCCTCCCGTCCCTATCGCCGCTCTCAGCACGCGACCTTTCGTCAATCACAATTATCGATAAATTAATATCTCAACAACCGTGATAATTAACGATCAACGTTTTACTCACTTTCTTTTTTTTCTTCGCTCTTACAAACGTTACGAACCCGGTAACGGACATATTTTTTAAAAATCTCGTACGAACGGCGAAATAACGCGAGCGTCGAGTTTGCGAAGTTCAAGCGTGGGAAGTTGCTTTCCCTCTTGGTAACACGGGGCACCCGCGGTACACGTGTGTATATGTGTGTGTTGCGCGTTAAATCGAATAATCGCGGAGAGATCGTTCCGATGAAAATTGGTATCCGCGTGTGTGCCCGCGAGGATCGATTGCTGCGCGCTCCATGGGTCCTTTGTACGTTGTCCTGATGGGAGTTAGTGGGAGGGTGTGGGGGGGGGGAGAATTTACGTATACGTAGATTATACGTGAGCGATTCTACTCCGGGTATTGCTCGGTACGACTTTGCGCGCTCGGTACAAGAAAATGGAGGGAGGGGCAGAGGGGTGAGGGATGAGAGAAGTGTTTTTTATCTCGCGTTAGTCCTCGTGCCGAGGTCTCTTCCCATGCTCTCTTGCGAGCTACTCGGTTCTGCCTACGGGTATATATGTGCATAGGAGAGTAACGCCGAGTCTCTTCGTTAATGCGTACGCGCGAGAAGAGGGATAACGATGGGATAATGAGACGCGCGCGCATGTAATTAAGCCGAAGGACCATTTGCACTTTGTACGAATTGGCATCACGTACATAAATGCTCTCGCGACTATGGGCCGTTGCGTATATAGTTTTACGAGTACCTACTAATTTGCTCGAACGCGTCGAGCTCTACTCCATGTGCCAACTATATCCCTCGGAGATAATTTAGAGATAGATATAAAACTATGAAAAAAAATAGATCGGGGGTGGGAGAAATAAGGATTAAGAAACAAAACAAACAAAAAAAAAGAAAAAAGGGAATATGAGCGAGGTCGCGAGAGGCGTAAAAGTCAGGCGGGGGTCCATCGGCGTGGAAAAACGAGTCTTTCGCAATTACCGAGTCAGCCACCAGAAAGTACAGATCTCGCCTCCTCCTCCCTCCCTCCCGCAACTGTATGTTCCTCTCGCAGGGGCTCACCGAGCTGAGACATAGCTTGCAAATAAAAGGTTTCAGGCAAGAGAGAGAGAGAGAGAGAGAGAGAACGATGCGGACGGCCGAGCGCTAACCACGCCCTCGCTAATGCAACACCGGGACAGGAATCAGGATTCGAATTGGTGTGGCAAGGACGTCGAGTAACGACCGCGGCACAAAGAGACACGCCACCTTTTCGTTGCGTGTGTATAGCGATTGTGCTCGAGGGTGAGTGGTAAGCGGGGGGGGGGGGGGGGGGGGGGGTGGAATACTCGAGCTACGTCGAAACAGAAGGGTAGCGATCCTTTTTTTATTTCACTTTTCTCGAGTATTATGACGTCCGTGAAGAACCTTCGCTTCGGTCGTTTAATTTTTGCAAGGAGACCCGCGAAGCGTCGGTGATACGAGGAACTGACCTACAGCACTCCGCGTCGACACCAATGGCTCGCTTCGACGGAGACTGCGCGTCTCGTAGCTTGTATTATACTTGTGACGTAGAGACTCTCGAAACATCGGTCATTAACCGTATTAACCGCGAGGAGGCAAACAAATTCATCAATTTGATCGAATATCGATTATTATCGATTTACTGGAATTAAAGATGCAAAGGTTGTTTATAGGTGCGAGGGCAAAGGATGCGCGGCCCTTAAAAAGAATTTACCCTCTTGCTCTCGCTGGTCGACTAATTATCCTACCCCCCCCCCCCTTTTCTAGTCGGACTTTTTCTCTCTCGATCTTGCAGCAACAGCCTTATCTACTTACACGCGCACGCACACCGATCGTCGTAGTCGCGTAGTTGTAGTACGTAACTAGTGTTTCCATTGAGTTTGAACCGTGTGAACCCTGACACGTGGCAGTGAACTTTCCAAGAAAGTGTCTCCGCGCCCGTGACCTCGAAGATAAACGATCCAACGTAGAATATTTTCACAGCTACGCATGTATGTAAAGACAGCGAGATCGCCATAGAAAACAGGAAAAGGAATTATAATGGCACGAGACGAAAGTGAAAAATAAAGAAACAAAAAAATAAACAAGAAAGTTTGTTTCGAAACGCGACGAAGTATTAAGGAGAAGGAGTCGAAATATCGTTGAATTTTCAAATTTTTCGAATTATAATTAAAATACTCGCGCAAAGTCCAATGCGTTGAGAACGATAAACCAAGCATCTTTTCACGACCCGCGTTATCGAATTACATTCGTTTATTAATCAACGAGAGACCGCGGTGGTCGAGCATCGAGACCAAAACTTCTATCGCGCTCTTTTTCTTGTTTTTATTTGTTTCTTATTTTTAACGTTGCGTCAAAATAATGCAACGATTACGCTACAATCTCGAAGATGCAAAGAAGCTGCAATATAACGAGCGTGAAAGAGGGAGAGATTATAGGTGCGCGCGTACTATCGTTTCAGGATAACACGATTCGACGAAAATAACAAACAACTGAGTGCTTTATTTTTTTCATTTAAAAATAATAATTAATAATTAAAAATAAGGAAGAAAAGAAAAACATATACGCGTTCTTTCAAAAAATGTGAAATTTTCCATCGCGCTCGTGCCTCTCGAGAGAGTCCCGATTCATTGGGAAGGGGGTGGGGGGGGGGGGGGGGCAGTCGAGAAACGCACGGCGACTTCGAGGCGCGCAGCAGCAGCGGTAGATTCGAAAGTTATAGCCTTCCGCGTCCACACTCCGAGTTTCTTGCTACCTCGTACACACATGCGCGACCAACTGACTCACACACATAAACATACACACGTACGTACACGCATAAACATGCCAACATTATACAAATAAAGGTTAAGAAAAATATCGCTCTGATTTACGAGTGATCTTAACGATAATGGACCGTCCTGTCGATTAAAATAAAACATCGAGATCCTTTGACCTTTCAGTCTCGGCAAGTTCGACAAACGTCGATGGATGGAAAAAAATTTGTCCGATGAGTGTACGAGATACAGAGAGAGAGAGAGAGAGAGAGAGAGAGAGAGACGAGACATTAAGACGAGAGACTAATAATTTTGTTGTTTCCATATTGAAGTATTCTCATTTACTTTTTTCCTTTTAAACGAATGCTTATTTAGTTTTTTTGTTTTTGTTTTTCATAAAAAGTCCTCGCTGTCACGAGACTACGTTGATTCTCGGTGTCGTTGTTCACGATCGTCGAGTGACGTCATGGCAGTACTTTGGGAAGCGCACGTATCGTCCTCCTAATGTATAATTTATTATTCGAACAAGAGGCAGTCTTGATCAATTATGCGAATCGAGTGTATAACGACGATGGCTCAATCGCGGGACGGAAGGAAAATTAATCGCCCGAGGAAAAGGCACTTGGTTCAGTGGCTTTCCCGCGGGCCGTTCGAGATTTCTCCAGTAGTCGCGGATAGTCGTCGCGTACTGGGTCAGACAAGGCTCTGGCCTTAACTACTTTGCGGTGCAAATGGGCTCGAGCTACCGCTCGTGCGCCTAGTCACGCCCCGGCTCTATCTACTAGCTGTCATTTTCTCTCTCTCTCTCTCTCTCTCTCTTTCTCTCTCACAGATTCACACACATAAACAAACTCTATCATGTATAGGTCAGAGTTTTAACGTTGAAATGATTATCGCAGCTTACCGCTTCCATGTCGAATCCTCCACGGTACACCATCGTGACGAGGCCGTGTATTTTTCACCGTTTTCTCTCTCCTACGAGCGGCTCTCGAGGTGCGTACAACAACCGCCAGGTCCCGATAATTCTCGGCCGGTTGCGCGTCAAACGGGAGAGGTTGCAACGCGTGCGCGACTCTCTTGTCGCGCGCGACCGACTGTCTCGATTCTCTCGGCGCGTACGCACGCGCGTTATCGATACCGATTCCAACTTTCCAAGTTCTTTTCTCTGTCTTTCTGTCTATCTCTCTCTCTCTCTCTCTCTATCTCTCGAACTCTCTTCGTACCACTGCGAACACGTGTGTAGTACGAATTACGTTTGACCCGAAACAACGTCGATATATACGTCGCGCTTCAACGTAGACACAACACCACGTGCTCGACGCAACGGTAAAACTGTCCGATCATTAATTTCACTGTGTAACGTTCGTAATGCGCGAATCGGGATACTCGCGCGAGTGAACCGTTCGCTCCCGCGAGCGGTCGCATGAAATCGTGCGATTCTTTCTCGAACGTGTTTCGAAGCCAAAATCACTGAACAAATTCACAGTACGTTACGTACGGATTTCTTTTTTTTCTCCTCTTTCTCTCGTTGTTTCTTCGAACGCGCGTGTATTCGTCGAGACGAGAAAATAGGCGCGGTAAGGATGACAACAAAAACTGTTTAAGCCGGCGAACGAGCGGGACCGCTACTCCACCGTTCTTTCTCTC
This sequence comes from Netelia inedita, assembly GCA_964017225.1. NCBI lineage: Eukaryota > Metazoa > Arthropoda > Insecta > Hymenoptera > Ichneumonidae > Netelia > Netelia inedita. The sequence continues at coordinate 40,108,267 of OZ024923.1, forward strand.
TCTCTCTCTCTCTCTCTCTCTTTCTCGCACGCGCTCTCTCTCTCTCCCTCTCTTTCTCTCTCTCTCGCGCGCTGTTTCCAGCGAAGGCCTACGTGTGACTGAACGGGTTGAAGTCAGCGAGCGAGCGAGCGAGCGGGTTCGCGCGGACGAGCGAGCGGCGACCTACTAAACGAGCGAATGGCGCATGCGCGATCGTGTTCTTCTCTCTCTCCCTCTACGGCCACGACGGCGGCGGACCGAACGAACGAACGAAGGAACGACTCGAGCAGCAACCTACCAATCCACCCACCACCACCTTCGCCCCGTCTTCTTCTTCGTCGGTACCTCCTGCGCACCTTCGACACCAGAACCACACACGCCACCTCCGTCTCTCCCATACCCGCGCGCGTATTATGGTTTCGATATGTATATGGCGCGCGTCGACGTATTAGCCGTTAACTCCTCTTCCCATCACTCTCTCTCTCTCTCTCTCTTTCACACACACACACTCTTCTTACATCCCACCATCATCGTTTAGAACAATCTCTTTGATTTCGTGATTTATTTTATCTCGTCAACGAAGACGAGCGATCGGATTTTTTTTTTTAATAGTAATTCGCTATCGCGCATCGTTCTTCGGCCAACGACAATGAGTATTATTATTCCATCGTAGCCGCGTGAATATCGTACGAGATTATTATGCGCAATTTGTGAATTCCCACGTCTCCGAGCTTGACCCCTCGCGATCCACGTTGACTGTGAGTCACGGAATCTCGAAAGTCAGCCTCGCGTTATCTATTCGCGCGACGAGCGAGAAGACGAGTAACCGCATGTTAGAGAATACGAATACGGAAAAAAATAAAGACCGATTCGTAAACAATATAATATTCCTATTTGAATAATCTTATTTATTATAAAAACATATATTTACATATAATATATATTTATATTTTTCACTACGCGAATAAAAGCTCTTGGTATCTCGTATATTTGCGCCTGCGTAATTTGTTAAATTTGACACTTGACACTACATTCCGACTATCCCCGTGTCACGATCTAGAGACACTTGTTTACGTCGGACCCGACCGCTCGATCGAACATTTTCGAGTCTCGGCCAAACGATAGAGAGATAAAATCTTAGGGACCTACTCGTAAAATATAAAACTTCGGTACGGTGGATACGTCGATGCTAATTAGAATACCAATAACCATTCCACCGCTAATTAACATACGAGAATAACTACCGTGGTACGATGATTTATAAAATCTTCGATACGACGCTCGTTGATCTAATTATAATCCGCATCGCCGATGAATAATTAACGTATGATAATGAATGCACCGTGTGGAATTTATCGCGGGCGGTGCACGGTAGCTCTTTACGGCTATTGAAATACGGTTATGTATAGCAGTTTGACGCGATAACCGAGTCTGACATGAATTAGATCGCGGCGGAGATCGGCGCGAATCCGGGGTGCCAGAGCGCGCGCGCGCGCTTGACACGCACCGCGTGTCCAGGACGCACGGACCAGAAATATTTTACTATGAATATTCTCACATAGTTTACTACCTATTACTTCGACTTTACTCGTATTTAATTTATTACCATACCTTGAGAACTCTATAGAGATTCGCGTAACGCGAACAATTCGCTCGTGCGTTCAGCAGAATTCGCGTGGGCGATTTCGTCTCGATCGAGTTCCTCCTCTCCCCCCCCCCTTCTCTCGCCTCTTCTGCGATCGTTGTTAGTCATTCTCATTACCATCGTCGAAACGTAACGATTTCTTTTTTTCATACCCCTTCTCTTCTCTCGATCGACACGTAACGTCGTTAATAATGAGATCGGCGAAATTCACACATCAACGATAACGATTGATAAATATCGCGATAAAATTACTCAATAAAATCCCGTTGCCTTCAATATAGCGTTAATTCGCGCGAATAATAAATATATAATTCTTGATTCAGATACGAGTTGGATTTGCTTTATAGAAAAAAAAACGGGGATGACCGAACGAGAGAACGCCACGAGATACGCGTGTCTCTCGTAATCATCTTGTTCCTCTCTCTCTCTCTCTTTCTCTCAGTTTTCCGAGAAAAAAAGCACAGCGACAGAGAGTCGAACCGTGCAAAAGTATTTCGCGTGGGCGCCCCGTGTAATAGTGCGCACGGCCAGGCCCCGATTAGATCCGCGACCGTACGTCCCGCTCTCGCTCTCTCTCTCTCCCTCTCTATTGAAAAATCCGAGACAATGGGCCCTTTGTGACTTACGAGCGACGATCCTTCTGCCTCTATATTCTCCTACTTTTACTCGTATTGACCGGTATATACAGGCTTGAGACAACGTCGCGCGCGCCGATCATTTAACGCTCCTCCGACTGTTACACGGTAGCCGATTGTGAAATGGATTCCAGGACACCTTGCCGGACATCGTGACGTACTTGGCGAACGACGAACGCTCTTGTTCGTAGATGGTGGGAGGGAGGGAGGGAGGGTTAGGCTTCACGCACATACGCCGTATTGTATAATCAAACTCGGTCTTGCGTGACGTGACGTCAAAACTGTTGGTAACAAACGCGTAAAAAATAAAACACAACGGCTTTTAACGTTTTATGTCCGCGATTAAAGATTAACCCGTATTGATAAGAGGAGAATAAATTTCGTTTACCAATTATCGTTTTTAACGTTACGACGAGTCGTGAATGATAAGAAGATTGAAAGAATGGCGAGCTTTTTTCTTTTTAAAGCTTGAGATCGAAAGCGATATCTCGCATAGTCGGAGAGAGGGCGAGCCTCGTGAGCGTTAAAATTTACGAGTGTTTCGTTTAACCACCGATACACGCGTTGACAATGAGTCAATAAATACTTGTGCCGGGAGACGTTTTGTGAACGGAGTATAATAATGTACTCGCGATTACTTTTTCATCGTGACTCGCCTCTACCGCGCATAATAGCGAGACGAGCGCTATTATACCTTAGATTTGAAAAAAAAAAAAATTAAACTTGCAGAAAAATGGAACGACGTTGCGGCTTGATATTTTATCTCCCTCTCTTTATCTCTTTTAGAGCGTTTACAATTTCACAGTCTCGCTCGAGTACTCGACTCGAGTCGTCGGTGAGTTACGCGACAATGCGGCCCTTGGTACCTTAAAGATTTCTTCTCGAATCGAACGAATAAAATAAAATGAAGAAATAATGGTATTTTTCCAAATTTTTCGTTAATATTTCTCGCTCTCGATTTTTCGCAACCGGAGACCGACTCGCGGATCGGGCGTACAACGAGCTCGTGAGACGCGTAACGCGAGGTGGGATCTGGTTTTTCCCGCGTATAGATCGAGAAAGTCCTTCCTCGTCGCCGTCGCGCATCGTCCCCCAACTCGTCTTTCCACGCGTTTACCATACCCCCCGTCTCTCCGCGACTCGAGTATAAAACGTCTCGTTAATTTCATCTCGTGGAAAAAGGATGGATTTATGTGCCATGGCGAAATGACCGCGCGCGCGCTTATACGCCCCGTGGGCGAGGGAAAATTCGTTCCGCCTCGCCTCTAACACGTACGCCATTTTATTCGCAACAAATGACGTAGCACCATTAAGCAGTTATATATATGCGCAACCGCGCACAGAAACACATGCTTTCCTTCGCGCGGTGTCGAAACGAACAAAAAATTCCCATTATTTAGCCCAACGAAAAAAAAGAAAACAAAACAACAAACACCAAGGAGCAACGTCAAAATCTCACGAGAGCAAAGGAGGATAAAGATGGGTAGCAAAAAAAAGTCATTCGATGACAATGTATGGCGGGAGATTTTCTGAAAATCGCGTTATTGTAAACCGGAAAGATATCTTTAAGCTTCCATGTATAGATACACATACCCATTTACATATACTAGCTTGTGGCTCCTGCAAGATTACAACACGAAGCTATAAAATAAATTCACCCACTGGACGAATCAAGGAGTTTTGTGTGATCCGAAAATTAATTGATCCGAGCTCGTTTCGTCCCTCGGCAAAACTTCACATCGCGCTCTCCCACGTCCGGATTGCATCCACACACACAGACAAAGATATTCGTAAAACGGCGAAGCTATAATGACGAAAGACGGAGAGCAAGAAGAAGAAAAAAAATGTCGGTCGGGGGAACGGAGTCGTCCTACGTCAGCGAGAATAGCGAGAAACTAACCAACGAAACGGACCATTCGTATTAACGACTCGGTCTGCGGGACGAGAAACGTTGGGGGGGCTTCTTTTTCACGAGCCACGGCCCGGCTAACGGCTTCCTTCGTTTTTTCGATGGATGCAAAATCGTGTGACTCCGATGGAAAAATAAAGGTCGGCCCTTCGTGACGTCGTACGAGCGACGACATCTTCGTCGTCGGGCTTCGCGTCCTCGAGTCGATAAAAAAGGCCGACGCGAATGACCGAAGAAAAGCAAATAAAGAAAAACATCGTCGTACTTATAGCGTAGAAAACCGTATAGAAAGAAAAGAAAGAAAAAAAAGGGTTCGAAAAAAGTATCCCTCTCGCGCAACCCCCCTCCCTCCTCCTCCTCGTTCCGGACTCGATTTTCTCAGCTCACTTTCGCTTCGTTCTCATGACGACTCTCTCGTACCGAGATGCGTCGTTTCGTTTCGATCTTACGAAGATTGGTTCGTCGTGGCGTAGCGTACGATAGGTACCGAGGTAAGTACGGTATTTCCAGAGATAATTCGGTAATAATAATTGTTCGCTCTCTCGGTCGAGACAGAGAGAGAGAGAGAGCGAGAGAGACGTCTCATATGTATATGTGTGTATATTCACATATACCTCGAGACGTAATCCCATTGTTCGCCGCTCCACGGATCCCGGGGCTGCAGCGCGCGTTCGAGATATCCAAGATTTTTCATCATCGACTTCGCTCGGTATCCACCACGGCGTATAACGTTTCGCGTATCGGCGACCACCCCGCGATATCTCGCATGAGCTCTCTCCCGCGCACTTCAAGCCTCGTACACATCGTATCGAGCCGCTTCCACTCTCGATACAACGTGATATCCTTCGGAAGTTAAGATTCGATCGATATGAATACATTTTTTATCAAAATATCACGAGGCACAAAATTCAAAGATGCTGACAAAATGAAAAAATCTTTTACAGTTTGAAAAAAAACTCGACGCTGTGTGATAAAATTAAATTTATCTACGGAATAATTATTTTGGAAAAAATGATCGTGACTGTGAGTAAATCTATATATTTTTATTTGCTCAAGTTCGTCGGTTTTCATTGTGGCACGTCCTTAAAAGAAGATTTCGAAGTCGGCGCTTATTGAGCACCCCGCAATCCCGTGGATTCGCTCTCCCGCATCTACCTACCGTCTCTCTCTCTCTCTCTCTCTCTTTCACGTTTGGCGATGCTGCGGGATCCACCTCACTCTCGGAGGGGTGCTCTTATGCCGTGCGTAAATATAGGGCAGCACGTAGCGAGATGCGCCGTGGAGGGTGACCCCGATAACCCGTAGCCGAGGCTTCGCCGAGGAGAAGAACGGCGAAACAGAACGAAAACAAAACAAGAAAAAACAAGAAGAAGAAGAAGAAGAAGAAGAGGAGGAGGAGGAAGAAGCAGGAAAGAAGCAGAAGGGAGTGCACAACGAGTCGCCTTACTGGCAAACGCGAGGCGAACGAGCAAAGAAGTGAAAAAAAAATTAAATAAAGAAGATGCGCGCGAGCTTCTCAGCGAGAACGTTGGGCGAAAGACGAAGAGAGGAGAAGGAAGAAGAAGAAGAAGGAGAAAGAAGGAGAAGAAGAAGAACGAGAAAAAGAGGATCGGCGAAGGGATGGAGGAATGAAGGAGAGGCGCACTGCCGCAATGCCTTGGCCATATCGTCGCGTTCACATATATACATGTATCTCCCATGGCATAGCGAGAGGGAGTCGAGCGAGAAAGAGAGTGAGATAAAAGTACGCTAAAGAGACGTACGACGTTCCCACACGAACCCCCCAAGATGCGTCCCGACGTCGGGCCTGATGCTGCTGTTGCTGCTGCTGCTGCTGCTGCTGCTGCTGCTGCTGCTGCTGCTGCTGCTGCTGCTGCCTGGACCCCCGATGCCCAGAAGCTGATAAAAACAGCTACAAAACTGCCTACCGGTGTTTTCTGCCTTTTGCTCCTGCGTTACTCCTCGCTCCTCTACCCGGTCCCTTTTCCCTACACCGAACGTCAGAGACCTCTCGATGCAACCTCTATATGCATGCTTGTATGGTGTGCGCACAGGCGTTGAGACTCTTTATCTCTCTCTCTCTCGCTCTTTCTCTTGCTGGAAGAGAAGGAGAAGGACCAACGCTCATACTGCAACGCCGCTCCGCCACCTTTTACTCTTTATTTTTCTCTTTCGCCTTTTCCCTCTCGCGTTCCACGTATTGTTCGCTTATGGCTGTCCAGCGAGAGAGAAACTTTACCACCGAGCCGGCTTATAATATACACTCTTCGTCTATTATGTGTCTATTAATAATGTCGCGTACACCACGCACGTGACATACGAGGTTATCGTAACTTCGTCGCCTCGTAAATAACTTTGAATTTTTATTTTTATATTTGTTTGCCTTTTTAAAATTTCAAAATTTTTTAACTATAGATTTCTTCTCACTCGTTCCTTATAGTACGAGTGTCATATTCGAACATTGTATTTCGAGGCAAACCGGCCGTGTAGGTTATCCCCCGTAAAACGAGTTAAATTAATGATCCGGCATCTCGTTAGGCTCGTTTCACAAATTCCTCGGACACACGCGGGGAGTAATTCGATCCACCTTGCGTGCTGTTTTAATGTCAAACGCGCGCGTATTTAAAGTAGAGGAATAATTATACTTACGGCACACTTTTTTTTTTCGTACGAGCCAACATTTCTTTGTTTATGTGTGTACACAGTTTCGCGACGGTGTTCAACCGTGAGAGTACGTCTCGCGAGGGACGATAAAATATAGAATTCTCTGGATTACGGGATATTTTTGGTGACAATGTCGTAAACTATTCGTAAGAGGTACCTGCATCGATGTTGTATACGAAGGAAACGGATTTAAAACCGATATAAGCGTAAAACCTGCTAGCTATTACTTTATTCGAGAGCCGGAACGAGACTCTCGCGTATCAAGGAGTTGGGAAAATAAAGTCATAATCGCGCGACGGGGATGCACGGCACCATATAGATACACGACAACCTCTTCTCGGATTAGGAAACAACACTTTGACTCAATTATTCGTCGACAATGCGTATTATTTATTTGTATATTGTTCAAGTTTTTTCAATTAATGTTTACGACTATTAAAATTAGTCGAAGAATTATTACATTGCCGATCCTCCACTGCAAGTTCCTTTGTTTTCCTCTCCATACATTCGTCTATATATATATATATGAACACATATATAGGTTGCACTCGGGTCCTCGCAGTAATTGCGATTCAATCGAGTCTGTCTCTTTCTCCTGGCTCTCGGGATCGCGTCGTAATTTCTGTAGCATTGTTGCAATTGCGACATCGCCGCCTGCACCGTGGGAATGTATAGTCCGTTTCTGCCTCCCCCCCCCCCTCCCCCTCCCTCTCCACCTTCCCACCCTCTTTCTCTCGCGATGAGAGGCATGTCTCAACCTCCGTGCTTCGGTACGATCGAGTGAAGCACAAAGTGTAAGTACGTATACACGTATACTCAACGTTATCACGAAGAAGAAGGAGAAGAAGACGCGATACGGATGAGAGCAAAATGCGGATAATCAGACTTTTATGCGTTGATAAGAGACACCCGGCTTTTGGAATAATTATTGCCATGCCGAGGTGGCTGTAATGCGAAATTCCCAAGCGTTCGGTATAATTCCGTACGTTTCGAGTTTCGTACCCTTCGTAATTCAGGGAAAAACACTCGATTTTGCGACTCTCGCGCGGCGCTATAAGTAGCGCTCGTCTCTATAGCCGGAGACCTGGCGGAACAAGCGGAGAGAATAAGAAACTCGCGCCACACGGGAACGTCTCAATTCTATCTCGTTACAGAAGAGAAAGAGAGAGAGAGAGAGAGAGAAGCTCGGTGGCCCCCGCGATTCTCGATCGTATCTCCACGATCGGCCGGTCGAACGATGAGCATAAAAGAAGAAGGAGGAGACCAAAGAGATCGCGCGCTTGCACCACAAGAATCGCGCTGACTCGAGACCGATCTCGCACAGCTGAGCACGATAATAGTATCTCGCTGCTATCTACTTAAGAATTCAGTCGATAAATTAAATGTATCAACGTGGCCGAGCTCCCGAGAAACGATCGGAGTTCGTGGAGCTTCGAATTCTCCGAAAACTTTGCGCACACACACTTGGCACATTTCATAGACGGTTTACACGTAGCTCACAAAACGATAGGTACGTAAAACTGGGTTAAATTGACATTTCGGGTAACTTTGACAGTTTATGGGAAAAGTTACCTACAAAAACTTTCAAAACTTGTTCAAAGTAACACTGTTTGGCGTTACAATTTTTCGGTAGATATACGAAAATGAAAGCAAAAGTGATTTTTTAACCTTCGAGCGAATAGAACTACGGTGTCCCTTTATAGCGTTGGCGTCTCTCGTTAATTTATTTTAATTACCGGGCGCGCGCGCGAATGGCATGCGCCGCAACCGTACACGCGCACCCCAGACACGCGCGCGATTCTTCCCCATTGTCAGTGGATTTAGTTATTTATCGTTTTTCGCCCGGTGCAATCGTCGGTCGTGTGGGTCACACCGCTATGCAGCAATTTTTTCTTCTTATTATTATTGAGCATGGCTCCAAAGAACGCGATCTGAACAAGAGAGAAAGCCACCGGAACGCGAAGGTTCGACCTTCACGATTTTTGCCACGATTATTATATTCGAGGATTTGAGAAAAAAAATTCCAGTCGGGAATGTTCATGGAAGAAAACCAGGGAGAAGGTCCTTTTTTTATGAGAAATAAAGTATTCGAAGACTTGCCGTTTACTGACTTATCAAAAATTTTATTGTACAAAACTCAACATACTCCGAGAGAGATAATTGTTATATTTATATAAAATGTATATGTATATTTATATATATTATTGTATACACAAGCTTTACTATACAAAAAGAATTATAAATCATTGAAAGGTCCTCGCGAAGGTTATGCCACACGTACGTCGTTACCGTAAAGATAACGGAAACAAAAAAGATACGCGTAGGGAGCAAAAGGGCACATCGACGAGGCGCGAGAGATAATGAGATAAGAGATATACGAGTACATGAAGCGAGACGCGAAACACTTGCGCGTCGATTGTGGGACCGCGCGCACACTTCCGTGGCGAAAAAGTTTGCGCCGCATCGCGAAAAATAATTACATTAATTACAAGTTACGTTGCAAATGTCTCACGGGTATGCCGTACACGAGAGTCGGAGGTGAAACCTGTGCGATGTAAAAAGAAAAGAAGATCTTCGACTCGGCTTACCCTAGAAACGTTTGCAAAGCGTCGCACGATTTCCGTTCGTTGTTTTTGTTTTGTTTGCTTACTCTTCTTCCTTTGTCTAATAAATATAACAAAAAAACATTAGCACCATCGACAGACCACACCAAGAACGATCGATTTGTCCGAAAATTGGTTCGGTATCGAGAAATTTTTTGATTCGATCTGAATAAATGTGTTGTTCGTATCGAACGTTAATGAGGAAATGAAAATCAATTTTTCTCGGTGAGAATCGTGAATCACGAATGGATGATATTCAGAAATCTACAGAGTGCAATGGTCGAAGATCCGTGAGGAAGGCTTTGAGAGAACTCGTGAAAAAGACTTTTCGTTCTACATTTTCATCTACGAATTGAAGTTTTACGAGAAAAAAAAACTGCCACCGTGACATATTTGATGATACTGGAGGGTTGTGCGGATAGAGTGCTGTGCAAGGTGGTTCGTTCCCAGAGGCTCGGACGACATCGGACTATCCTTGGTTCTATTTAACTACAAAAAAATGAGAGAGGGACCAAAAATCGTGACTCGTCATTACCATTGATATTCGTTGATTTATCCTATCCAGCGTCCGTTGGAAACGTACCTTGTACCATTTCTAACGAAGGACTGCAATTGCTGCGCCGCACCCTGCAAATCGGTGATCAAAAGACAAAAATCAATGCAACGCATGAGAAAGGTGCTGGTTTTTTCCTCATTTTTTTTGCATAAACTTAAATTTACCGTTATGGCAGCACCAAGGAACTGACTGAACGCCCTCGTCGCACCGATAGCGGCGTTGACAACTTGACTACGTACTGTACCATCCCCCCCTTCGATGTTGCTCTCAGCCCCGGGACCTTGCGACGCCGAGCCAAAGTTGGCGAAGTTACTGAAGAGCGGAGGAGGATACGTCGAGCTCGGCGTCCAAACAGGCTGTTGAGTAATCGGTTTCGGTGGTCTTTTCGTCGTTGTCAAAATCCTGGGGGGCTTTGTCGAGATTGGCCTCGACGGTTGCGACTGAAGCTGCTCCCTTAAACGATTGGCAGGGGTCGACGGTTCGATTCCTTGAGCCTTCAGCAAAGCAGCTAGGAAAGCTGCGTCGCTCGTACCGGAAGTTGATCCAGCGGCTGGTTTGACACTGGCTTGACCGTTCAATATAGATCTAAGGAAAGCCTCGTCGTCGATGCCATTAGAAGCGCCGCTCTTCGTCCCACTTTGTCCAAAATTTTGTAACAACGCAGCCAAGAATTTCGCGTCGTCCTCGCTCGAATAGGTCGTGCTTCTGACAGTGGACGTCGAAACGCTTGATTTCGTTCCAGATCCCAGTGAGTTAGGCGTTATCGATTGAATCGTGGAAGTTTCTACCCGAAGTGGACCTAAAGATCTGAGGAAAGCCTCGTCGTCGAGCACAGTTCCCTTAGAAGCGCCGCCCTTTGCGCCCGGTTTCTCAAGATTTTGCAACAACGCGGCCAAAAATTTCGCATCGTCGTCGCTCGAGTAGGTCGTGCTTTTCACAGTGGACGTCGAAGCGCTTGATTTCGTCCCTGTTACCAAAGAATCAGGAGTTATCGATTGAGTCGTGGAGGTCTCCACGCGACGTGGCGTGACGTGAACTTCCTGCGATGATCTCAAGGTCGTTTGTATCGGTCTTCTCGTCAGCTGGACGGGCTTCTGCGTAGTCGGAGCTGCGAAAGGATTTCCACCGAAGAGAGCTTGCAGGATACTCGCACCGAAGCCTTGAGGAGCCTCGGTGGTCGTTGCTCGAGGACGCGACGCAGCGATCGGTCTTGCGGTTATGACGACCGGTGCTCTTGTCATAACGACGGTTCTCTGCGTCGTTATCGGTATCGAAACCGTCGTCGCTTTCGACGTTGTCGTAGAACGCGCTGCCTTGGTAGTCGACGGGAGCGTTGTCGGTACCAACGGTTTTGCGGTAGATGGCGTTACGATCGTCACCGGCCGCCAGGTAACCTGTTCGGTGGTTCGCAATATCGGTATCTCGGTCGTACGAAGCAGGTCGATTATAATCGGCTCGGATGAAGGTCCTGGCGACGAGTACGAGATCGAGTTCGGGTACGCGTTCGCAGACTGTATCGCTTTTGGCGAGCGAGTTGGGCCCGATTGTCCAAGGGCGAGCGACAGAATCTGCAAAAACGATCCATAAATTATGCAAATTTGCCCGATCTTGTTTACTCGATCGGATCATTCGGAAGGAGAAACACGTCGCTTTTATCAATTATGCAAATCGTGTGACGATTTTTCTTTCATGAAAAACGGGATTTCCATGCTTCGCCCCAACTTTTCGCCACGATTGCTAGCTCGCACGTAGCCGTTATCGCCTCAGGCATTATTAAAACGAAAACGGGGTGTGGAAACGATCGCGACATCTCTCGGATAATACCCATGAAATAATGATCCTTCGAACATTTATAATAAAGTATATCGACTCAATTGCATATTTATACAGCGAATAAGATCACTTGCGAAAAAAAACATATTCCAAAAATAGTCTCGAAACTTCAGCTCGCTCGATATAAAAAAAATCATTCGACTCCGAGCGTGGATAGAAGGATAGCGAAAGGTCGAGATGCCGACGGTTCTGACCTCGGAGCATTTCTACAGAGAGAAATACGCGCGCGCGCAGCTAACGACAGGCTTTTAATTTTTTTACATGCGTTGCTCTCGCTCGAGGCGTAGACAACAATAAAGTCGTACGACGGTAAATCGCCGAGAGAGTCGACGCGCGAGTATTAATTTATCGTACAAAAATAAGAATACAAGCTTGTTAGATTAGCTAGGGTAATGGTTATGGTATTGGCAATGGTATATTTCCGTTATTCTGCGAAGGATTGCTCATTACACCGCTAATTGCGAGAACTGCCGACGGGTTCATCACGGTAGTGTTAACTTAGCGGACGCAATTAATTTAATTATTGTGTTAATTTATAAAACGCATTTCGAACGATTTAGTTGAGAAGGGTTTCGATGAAAAACTTGTCGAATTAATGGCAATCGGTCCTTAGAGTAAACATTACACGAAAGTAAAAAAACGAAACAAAACAAAAGAAAAACACAGACATATGACTGCCACGTGCAAGAAAATCAGCAAGGACGAAGGCCGAGGCGGCAATTGGCCGTTGTCGAGCGTTATCCTCTCACCGCTGCCTATAATACCGCGATAATGGACGCATTTACCACGAGTCGTATGGCTCTTTTATTGCCGTAGTTGAGTTTCGAAAGATGTCGAAAGCGCGTGACGCTCGTAGCTGTAGAAAAATCAACGCGAACGCCAAGTCTAATCGTCGATCTCCCTCCTCCCCCTCTCGGCCAATGAATCATTGAACGGGAGTTAGATCTCGAGATATTATTTTTTTATTCTAATGCGTCGATAGAATGCACCATAACCCACCCCCCCCCCCCCCCCTCCGTCACGCGTAAAACGTTTCTTAATAACATGACGGGTTTAACGAGATTGAGTCGTAATAAGTTTTCCCAACACGAGAGAACCAGGATAGGCGAACGAAAATGGATTGTATGATTAATCAGGATCGATCTTATCGTCGATAAGACAGCAGGTGTCTCGACTCACCTTGTTCGCCAACAATTGCTCCACCTCCGTCAGTGTCTTCGGAGTCGAACCAACGCCGGTCGAGGGTGTCTGCAACTGAGAATTTTTCTGTTTAATCACGAGTCGACGATATCCCCTGTATACTTTTGCAATTTTGAATTCCATCGATTATTGCATGAAATTACCAAGGAATTTAAGAAGGCCAGATCGTCGAACGTCGATCCGAAGGCTGTCTGGCCAGGTACGTTAGTGTTCGTCGCGGGGGTAGTTGCCGCTGGAGCTGCAGTTGTTATTGGTGCCGCCGTTGTTGTTGTTGTTGTTGTTCTAGTCGTAGTAGGAGCTTGGGTCGTTGTTGTAGTCGTTGCTGGAGCTTGAGTCGTTGTTGTGGTAGAAGCTGGAGTAGTAGTAGTAGTAGTAGTAGTTGTTGTTGTTGTAGTTGTAGTGGCAGGAGTCGTAGTTGTAGTTGTTGTCGTGGTAGGAGCCGGGGTCGTTGTCGTCGTTGTAGTTGTAGTTGGCACGGTTGTGGAAGTCGTTGTAGGTGCCAATGTTGAGGTTGTACGGGGAGCTTCGGTCGAAATACTCTGAGCGTTCGGAGCACTCGATCCTCCTACGACCGACGAACCACTGAAGACCTCCACCAGCGGATTTATGGGAGCTGACATGATCGGGGATCTCGAGGGGTTCGAGTCCTCCTGTGTAACATAATTATGTGCACCCCGCGCAACGAGGCACCAGTTTCACGATAAATATCTACATTCGAATAATCGAACTCTCGGTACGAGCTCGAGAGACCCTGCCTATATATATAGGTATGTGCGCGTACATAGGATATTTTACCATTGATCAGACAATTCCACCAACGTTTCCCACGAATGAAATCGAAATTACGTCGAAAAAAATAAAGCTTTTAATGAAATAACTTATATTAATTATTTCAATTTATACGAGAAAAGATAATGTCGATTTTATCGGTATTAGGAGATTGCGCGTGGAAGAAATAAGACTCGAGAAGAGACAAAATCTTACCCCAAGTGTGTTGGAAGCCACAGAGGCCGTGATGACGGGTGATTCGGTGGTAACACCAAAAATAACGTCCAACGAATCTTTCCACGGGAATCCAGGTGGCGCCGTGACTTGATCATTCCCCGATTGGCCATTCGGCAGAATATCGAAGGACGAACGCTGCGGAAGTCCAGAATTTGCTGCCGGGCCCTCGTTCAGCGAGCTCTTCGATGAAACGAGAGAATGAAAAATAAACGAGACATCAAAATCGTGCAGCTTGCTAAAATATCCACTTGCTGGTACGACGTATGCGTTAAAATAGCTTGGAATATTTCAAAGTATGTCATGAATTCCACGACGGAGTAGTTTTTATTTACTGGCAGCGTGCAGGTAGCTTCGCGGGGCAAAGAGAACGACAGTAAAAAAGAAAATTTAATTGCCGACAGCGCAGGTTCGACTCGCGGTGGAATTTACGAAACGAGCCAAAAGGATATATATTTTAATATACCGAAGTACGTAATGGCTACTCACGGCCACCGAGTTTATTTTGACGCTAACGAGTCTCGAATTGTTGTTAGCCGTGTTATCATTGCCGCTCCAGTAGTTGATGAACTTCTCCTGAAACATCAAAGAGGAGAGAACCCACCAACGGTGGCCCGTTGAGATTCGCAATACAGCGGGCGATTGGCGACTCCCTCGAGTCGATCGTAAATCACGCCGAGACAGAGAGAGAAAGAGAGAGAGAGATAAAGAGAGATAGAGAGAGAGTCTCTCGGAACAACCCCGTGTTCGGTCGCCGATCGAGAGGACTCCCTAGCGTCCTGAACCGCTCTCTTGTTTCTCTCCTATATACCTGTCCGATGTACACGGTGCTACGTTGACCTCCGGCCTCACGGCTTCTGCTTGCCTCGTCCCTCTCTTTGTCCTGAATAATACGACCACCCTGAGGATTGACGTTCGACGGTGTCGCGATTGCCGGTGGTCTCGACGTGGTCGTCAACGAGCCGACCATGCTAGTAGCCGAGTTTGGCGACGTCCCCAACAAATCACTCTAAAACCGACCAACCCGTTCGTTAGAATTTCTATGACCGCGAGTCCTTCACGCGACTGCCGAATACATAACGGTAAACACATCGATAAATATATCGAAAAATGACTACGAGCCTACTGCTGCGCCTCTAACCAACGAAATTGCCAATTCTTATTTCAAAGTGCCGAGTGCGATCATTCTCAATATATACGTGCGACCGTGCTTCAATTTTATTTACAATTGTATCGTGAAACAATTTTTTATATTTACAGACGAGTCACCGATAAGCAACATCATGTTTCGATATTTTCATTCTGAAACCAAGAGCAGCAGCCCCTGTGTAGAGTAAGAAAAGAAACTCGATGTGTGATTAATAATAATTTAAAATGTTTATAAACGAGATCGATCGTTATGCGTCAATGGGCACACATTGGTTAACACACAAACAGTGACGAATGAGCGAGAATAAAGAACTGTACGAGTCGTAGTGGCAACAATAAGCTAAGAGACAATGAGCTTACGAGACAAGCGTTAAACGAAGATGTCACAACGAACGAATTTCAAAATTTGGACATATAAGAGAGTTTTGAATTCGATGACGCGAGCTGATTAAATAGAGAATAGAGGTGAGAAATACCATTTTCGTGGCGGTAGCTTGACTAGCGACGGTATTTGGGCCATCTCCGTTGGGACTTATCGAGTTACCGGAAAGTCCGAGATCAACTTGGCTGGGGAAACCTCCGGGCTGACCTCCGCCATTGACAAATATCGGCGACGGACGGTTATTATAAAGAGCGTCATTCTGGTTATAGTGATAGGCCTGGTTGTTATTGTTCTGTTGGTTATCAATGAACACGGGTCTGGGCCTGTTAGTGGTGCTCGTGGTAGTACTAAGCGAGAACACGACCTCTACGGGGTTCGTCGGCGGATCC
The DNA here is from genome assembly GCA_964017225.1 of Netelia inedita. Taxonomy (NCBI): domain Eukaryota; kingdom Metazoa; phylum Arthropoda; class Insecta; order Hymenoptera; family Ichneumonidae; genus Netelia; species Netelia inedita. The sequence goes on from OZ024923.1 coordinate 40,124,213, forward strand.
GGTATTACCGTTCCATTCGGGAACTTCCGCACGAGCTTTCCGTCAGGAAATATTCCAAAGATGACGTATGGACTGTCAACGTTTCTCGCATCGATGAGATTGTCCTCGGGACGCTTGCGTACGATCGTCTTGTTCGGGAAAATGCCATAAACCAGATAGTCGCGAAGCGGTGTTCTCGTTGATGAGCTAACACTGAAACGAGGAGCTGGGGTTAGTCTGGAAGCGCCGAAACGACCGAGATATTGCGCCGTGGTCGTCGAGGGCGCCGTAGTTGTCGTAGTCGTCATTGGTGACGTGGTCATCGGAGTCCCACTGGTGACCGTTTCGTTCGACCTCGTCGTAACCGTTTCGGAAGTTGCCGAAAACGCTACGGTTGTAGGGGCGCTGGTAGTCGAGGTAGTCGATTCGGTAGTTGCCGCAGTCACGGGCTCGGCGGTGGTCGCGGGTGCGGGAGTCATCCTAACGGTAGTTTCCATCGCGTTGGTGGTGGTGGTTTGTGCCGGGGACGATTGACTCATCAACGGAGAACCCGTAACGGCAGCGCCCGTAACGGCGTTGTCTCCGCTATTTGTCTGAGGCTGTGTCGTCATGGTAGGAAGGGTGGTAGACGCTTCGGTAGTGATCGTGGTGGGATCGGTTGGAGAAGGGGTAGTTACGGAAAGGGTTGTTTGACTAGGTTGCGTGGTCGCTTGCGCTTCGTCACCAGCCGTCCTTTGGGCGGTTGCTATCGTTGTGTCCTGGAAACCGGCAAGCGAATTAGGAGGGTCGTTCGTGAGGTTTATCGTTGTTTCGGGGATCGTAGTTGTTGTTTCTGGGACGTTGTTAATCGTTACTCCGTTGTCTCCCGTTGTTACATTAATATTCTCTACATCTCCGTCGGTCATTCGGCCGTTGTCTACACTCGTCCTCAACGGATCTACGGTGCTTTCGGGGGTTAGTGTTGTCTCGGTGGGTTGGTTAGTCGTGACGTTAGTAACATCTGTTGCGAGGGTCGACGCTAAATCCTCACGAGGTGGACTTGTGGTGACAGCGTCGGATGTGCCCGATGGTGTTAGTGTTGTTGCCGACAACGGACTGGGACTCGTGGGTGTCGTTGATGTCGTTATGAACTGTGTACTTGTTACTTCGGGATTCGACGTTGTTTGCTCTAATATCATCGGTGTTGTCTCTACTGGCTGACTGGACGGGGTCTCGGTCATGGTACTACTCTCTATCATTTCCGTTCCATTATTCAAACTCGTGTCAGGGTCGCTCGTTAAATTTTTATCGGTATTATCGAGAAAACCACCTAATAATTGGGGAACGTCGTCTACGCTAGTCGGGCCGGTTGCTTCTGTGACGTTCGAAGGCTCGACACCGGGCATAGTCGTTGCATCGACACTCGACATAGTCATTGTATCGACACTGGGCATTGGATCGGTTGACGAAACGTCGGATCTTCTAACCGAATCGGAAAACAGTTTCGCCATGAGTCTCATCATCATTTGGGACAGGGCATTGTTATCGCTATCCGTTCGGTTGTTTAGTCTAGCGCCTAACATATCTAGAATGTTCAGACTAGGGGCGGGTGCCTCCGTGCTTGGGGGTAAAGTTGAAGAATTTATCGTTATGCCTGTACCCTCGGAATCCGAGCTGGTGCTGAATAACATGGAAATCTCCGTCGCACCAAGCTCATCCTCGGTGGTTACCTGGCCGGTTGTCGTGGAGATGAGTTGTTCCTGTGCCAACATTCCTGCTGTAGTGGGTTCTTCCGTGGTCGACGTCATTGATTCTGTCGTCAACATTTCTGCTGTAGCGGATTCTTCGCTGGTCGATGTTATCGATTCTGTCGTCGGCATTCTTCCTGTAGTGAATTCTTCGCTGCTCGATGTTAGTGATTCTGTGGTCATCATCAGCGTCGTCGTCTCGACCGGGCTTTCCGTTAAAGTGGGCGGACTCGATGGAAGTTCTGTAGTTCCGGCGGTCGTTGACTCAGGAACGGTTATCGCCTCTGTCAGCATTGCGGATGTCGTCGTTTCGGGACCGGAAGTAGCCGTTTCCACCGCGATCTCCAAATTCGACAAGCGTTCACTCATGTTTTGCATCGGACTGACAGTCACTGGAATCGTTGCCTCATTAACGGTAACGATCTCTGTCATCATCGTAGGTGTTGTAGTCTCTGGAGAAAAAGTCCCGGTTTCAACCGTGACTTCTAGATTGGATCGTCCTTCAGGCATATCTTGCATCGAACCCGTAGAAGCAGGAGTCGTTGACTCGGAAACGGTCGCAGTCTCTGTCAACATCGTAGCGGTCGTAGTCTCGGGAAGAGACGTTCCCGTTTCAATTACGACTTCCAGATTGGATTTCTCCTTGGGCATATTCTGCATACCAGGAGTGGTGGTCTCCAAAACCATAGTCACACTCTCGACAGTCGCACCCTCGGTAATCGTGGCAATGGTCGTCAATGGTACCTCTGTACTTTCCTGCACGAGCGTCACCATCTCCATCTCCAAAGTAGTACCATCGGTAGACGAACTTTCGGTGCTGGAGCTCGCATCAACTGCCATCGTTGACATGATCGTTTCCGTATTGGAAATCAAATTTTCGAAGCTTTCCAATAAATTGATGCGTTCAGCGATCGGTGGAACCATAGTAACTCGAAGGTTCGGATCGGCTTGAGTGGTCGGTTCTACGGTCGTCATAGTCTCTATTATCATTTCCGTCGTCGCGGACATTGGAGTAGTCGCGTCTGACGAGGAGAACATTCGGGTGATTGGGTCTGACGAGGAGGCCATTGGCGTCGTCGCGGCCGACGAGGATAACGTTGGAGTGCTCGTGTCTGATTGGGTGGTGGGATCGGTAACTTCCAGGGTAGTTCCTAGAGGACTTTCAGAGGTTGAAGTCTCTTCCGTGTTCAGGATGAGATTTTCACTCTCGGGATTGACTGTCGTGTCGGATAAAATCGTGGTCATTTCTGGTGTAGGGGTAGCATTATCTTGCACGGTAGTAATGTCAGAGGTTTGAGTGGTCTCTACCGTGGTTATTGTACTAATATCCATTGTTACAGTTTCTACCGTTGTCTCGTTTATTGGTACAGGGGTAGTTGGGAATGTGGTTGTTGTACTAGTGTCGTTGTTAGCGTTAGTCGTGTCGTTAAAGTCATTACTAGTGGCGTTTTGCGACTGGACTACCTGGGCTACTCTGCCAAATTGCGGTTGCTGTACGTCAGTCTGTTCGAGTTCATTGCTTATGCTGGCTGTTTCCAGGGCTTGGTAGAACGTTAACACTTTGGGCTCGCCGGGGCTCTCGATTGAGATAGATGGTGTCAAGCCTGAATTCTGGAAGCATAAAGAAATGGTGCGGGGTGCTATACATTTTTTAACAGTGGTGCACGTGTGTGACGCCTTCTTTTTTTCCTACTCTAGTCTCAAGTCCTCGGGAACGAACGATCGACGAATAAGCATGTGGTCCTTTCGAGACTTTCAATCACATTGTGAGATTTATAAAACGATGAATAAGATAGAAACGTTATGAATTCCATATTTTATACAATAACAATATTGTTATCGTAAACAAATAAAAATTGTTATATCTAATACAATATTTGACGTAATTTGAAAAATCTCAATTTTATCCGAGGTACAGGGAAATAATAAACGTGGGGTAATTCCAGAATATGGGGAAGCCCGCTCCATCTATCGGAAAATTGGCGAACTATGGTTGCATTGGGAATCGGCAGACCGGCACTGGTATAACTAGGACTTCGCATATGAGGAAGCTATGACTCGAACTACGGGCCTCGCGGCAGAAAACCCGTTCAACAGGCTGGAATCGTTAATACAGGTGGCGGCCTGCACGACTGTTCTATTACGTAATTACTTCTTTTCCTCGTTGCAAATATTTCGCTACAAGTGAACGTACTCGAAAATCGAAAATATTCAACTGATCAATGAAAAACTTTACGTTCGATAGGTTTTTTTTTCTCACGGTACGATCATAAGACTGATTAATTCTTCATCATTTGTCACAAAAAAAAACAAAAACAAAAACTAAATCTGTAGGCGAATTGCCAACTCCCTCGTTCGGTCATACGATACATGCAAGACTGAATATGTCGAGTATGCGTTGCCTACTTGGCGAGTAAGCTCGCATGCCCACCCACACTGTCCCAGATATCGTAGTATGAACAAATACAGGCGCGAATTGTACCGGGAAATATACACGTATCAAACGTTTATCTCCGCGTTCGAACCGGGGAACGGCGTAAGAACAGCCAGCGTCACTCGACCGCCTCGTAAAATGTTACACTTTCACCGCTCCGTTCGCAACAACCGCGTAGCCTACGGCGAAAAAAATCCTTGCTCTCGGATGATATGGGAGAGACAAGTATGAAAAAAATTGCGACGAGAGTAAATTTTAAAAAAAACACGTTTCTCCCACTTTCCGTGCGCTTGCGATCGAACGATTATTACAGGCCGGGTAAAAATGAGCCTACACTGCTAGAAGAATATATTTATTCCGAGTAAAAATATTATGGGCATATCGTTGAAATAAGTTCTGCGCGTAGGTAGATGGAGAGGGGGTTATGGTATTTATGGTAAATTAAAAGAAAAAGAAATAAAAAATGAAAACAGTTAAAAAAAGCTGTCGAATCAACGAAGATCGTTCGTGCCGAGGACGTTAGCAGTGAAAGTTCCGGTGTTGTTATCAGGATAAGCAGACGCATCGATCCACGTCATCGTAGACAGGTCCAACCGATTGGGTTTCGATATTATGTTTGTATCTTCATCGGGCACCTCGGTGATCATGTGTACCTTCGATACAATCACAAGACAAAAATAAATTACGCGAACCTCGAACTACTAGCTCGATTAACGGACACCCAACATGGTAATCTGTCTAGTTCAAAACATCATTAACAACTGCAAGAAACATAAAACAAAAATAACATGCAGGTGGAATATTTTCTCACTTATCCGCTCTTAAAACACAATTATTTACAAAGGCACATTTCTCGCTGTCGAATTTGTACAATTTGTGCCTCGATTTTTCAAGACTATCGTCATGCGGTCAGTGATACGTATAAAACAAAAACACAATATTTACAAGCCGATAAACACAAATCACATTAGTTCGAATGGAAAAAAAACGATCTTACGAGTCGTCACGTTTATACGCGAGACACGTTATTTATAAAGCGTATGAAAATTTGATAAATATCTTACGTCTGACGGGGTGAACGGCGTGGTCGAGCTCGTGAGATAAGTTCCGGCTGGCTCGAGGACGTTAGGCCTTCTCACAAACAGCTCGGCACCTTTGTAACGGGCGCTGAAACGCGGTGGCGAACCACTCGGTGTCACCCTCGACCCCGAAGTCTGACAATATCGCAATAAAAAAAGGGATGATACATAGATAAACATTTAACAAAAATGGACAAAAAAATTCAATGTTTTATCGCAAACTCACCGAGTTGTTGACATTGCTGTAAGCGCCGGCAAAAATGGGCGTTCTATTACCAAGAGCACCGAGTAAGGGTGCGACCGTGCTTCTGAGTTGTTCGAGGAAGGTTGCATTGCTGTTGAGAAGAAAAGTACTTCTGGTCGGACTGAAGATATTGGTGTCCGAATTGCCACTGTTCCCGTTGCTGGTCCCTACGATACCGGAGATCGGACTGCTGGCGTTCGCGTTTACATTATCGCTGGTGATCTTGACGCTCATCGTGGGTTCCTGCCTTGCCGAACGCCGAGTCGAACTCGGTACTTTCACCGTAGCGTGAAATTTCACCGGAGTCTTCGGGGTGATAGCGACGCTGCTCGGCGATGCCGATTCATCGGCGGGCAACGCATTTACCACCATAACCGCCGGTGGTTCGGAGTGTCGTCGATAAGTCGCGGTTCTCGGACGAAATTCACGACGATGGGACGCCTGTACAGTTGGCTCGGTCGTACTTATCTTCGGCACGGACTCGAAAGGTTTAAAACCGTCGCTCTTCTTTCTTACATACCGACCGCTCGACGGACCGCTCTCTGTCGCCGTCTCGATCGTCTCGGATGATAACTCGGTGACGCGAGACGTTGACGTAGCTCTAGGAGCCGCAACGGTCGTCACAGAGATCGGTACTTCGCTCGTTGCGGACTTGCGTGTCGGTTCCTGCCAATTTGTATCGATATAAGCGGTGTTCCAGGCTCGAGATCTTCTCGTCGTCGAGGTCACGCTACGTCTCGTTGAGGAATCCTCGGATTTCCTCGATCTTGGTTCTTGAAAATTTTTATCGAGATGCGAGGTGTACCAGACTCTTGATTTTTTCGTTGTGCTGGAAATCGTCTCCCGTGGTAGTTCCTTCGCCCTTCGCGACAAAATCCAAGGCTTCGTCGGTTGAGTCTTCAGGGTCAAAGTTTCTTTCTTCTTACCATCTTGATGATTTTTCGAGTAAGAAACGGTCGTACTTTCGATCAGACCGTTCTCTTCGTCAAGTTCTCCTCGCATCGTCGTTTCGGTCTTCGCCTCGTGCTTTTGGGCTTTGCCGATTCTGTACGCCTTTCTCTCGACTTTACCGATCGTCGTGACCTCCGGTGGCTTCTCCACACTGGGAGAGATGCTCTTCGAGCCACCGTATCTCTTCGGAAACTTGGCGCTCTTTCTCTCTTCCGTCGTTTTGGAGGCCGTCGTTGTTACCTTCGATGACCTTCTCGTTGATTCTGGTCCATTGTTACCAGCTTGCTTTGTAACACTATCGTCGCTCTTGGATTCGGGCTTTAGCACGAGTTTCGTCGCACTTTCCAACTTCTGTCTCGATCTAGCGACGTATTGAGGATCCGTGGTCGGTCTCTTCTTGAAGAGTCCCTGAAACCGGTCTTCGCTCGTCTCTAATTTCTCACGGTCACGCGAACGTATACGTTCAACACACAGCGGCCATACGAGATGAAAGCATCGCATAATAAGTAGATAGACCCGAAGCTTTTTAGAAAATTTACGATTTCTATCTCGTTTTTTGGTCGAGCTTTCAGGCAGCAGCGTTTAAAGTGTTAGTCGCACGGGAGATCGTTATTACGCGATCAACCCGGCAATATACCGTTGCATACCTATCCTGGATTTTCCCTTTTTCCGTTTTTACTTTTTTATTTCTCATTATGCTTGTTCATGCCGCATGCACTTCGCGAGTCACATTATTGTCTTAAAACTCATAACGATTATGGAACATACGAGACGTGCTCTGATTCGCCCGATGCTCCCGTGTATGTTTTTTTTTTCTTTTCTTTCATTCTTTTCATTTTTATTATTTCTTTTTTATGACAAGCAGCAACGAAGCAGCAACATGCAATATCTCTGTCATCGTTATCTTTCACTTCGCGAAAGCACTCTCGCTCGAGGTTCTTCCTCCCTCCCGCCCGCCCTCCCTCCTTCTTCCACCTTCACCTTCTCCCTCCCTCTTAAATAACAGCACGACAGATTTAATCACGGCACGAGGCGATTCGAAAAGTTCGATGAACGCACGCCGGTTCGTCGCGTTGTGCTAATTTATAGTTTTTATTATTGTTATTATTATTATTATTTAACTTTCAAGATGAAAAACGTTATCGATCATTTGTACAACGGATAGGCGAGGTCTGGGGCTAGGCTGAACGAGTCACGAAAGACCGAGACGATCCACGCGACGAACGGCCTCATTATGGCGTCGAACCACGTACTCTTTGCACCAGATAGAAACTGAAAACGATTTTTGCGAAGAACAGTTTGTTTTCTTTTCTTTTTTTTCATGGAGGTCGAGGATTACGACGAATTCATAAAGGAGAAATTTCATAATGGGCCGGTAGGAAATATTTGCGGCAAAGAGATAGGGTCGTGGCGTGTGATCGTACTACGAGTTGGAAAAATGAATGTCGAAAATAAAGGGAATCGAGCACAAAACAAACGAACCAAACAAAAGATAATGAAAAAACTCGCCACGTAAAATTAGTGGACGAACGGATCGAGAGAATCGTGCGGTTACCAATGTCATCCGTTGCTTTTTTTCCATTAATACCATTTTTACTTTGTTCACATTATTTTTCTTAACTCGAGCGCCGACTTACGTGCCGAAATCGTGAGTTGCGCAAGAATTCCTTTCCTTTTAGTCGAGCGATACAAATATCTATATATATATATATATCTACTCTCGCGCGATCGACCCGAAACGCGTTTACCTCGCCCGCCTCCACCGACTACCGAACCGGCCACTTTCTCCAAGGATGGATGTTCGAGAAAAAAAAGCTAACGAAGTAAAAAGAGACAAATAAGAGCAACTCGCGACGTGCTAGCCACGAAAAATACACAACGGCAGAACCGCGCCCGATTTTTAATGTCCATACGTGCCCGCGCACACTGCGCCTCGTACGAAATCGATCGACCGATCGAACCCGAGGAAAAATCGTGACGTTGCGACGATACTGCCAGCCGAGTGATACCGTGACGTATCTTGCGAATAGGCTAATAACCTCCGGCCTCAACCAAGCGAGACGTCATTGTCCAGTCTCGGTTGGTCGTCAATGACGTCGGAAAAAAAAGAAAAAGAAAAAGAAAATTAAGCTAGCCTGGCGCGGGTCATACTGCGGCGATGTCCAGGCTCTTTGCGAATAATCGTGGCGGAAGTGAGATCGAAAAAATGTGAAAATTGAAATGAAAAAGAAACGCTATTTCACCGATTCGATCGGAGTCGTCCAGTCGTTCGTGTTTTCGGTGATGGACGAATCCGGGACGAGTGTCGATACCGGAATAATGGATACGATCGTCGTGATCGGAAGTTCCGTGATCGTGTCGACGACGTCATCGTAGGAGGGTTCGGTCTCCGTAGACACGGACGTCGAGCGCGTTTGGCGGGTCGTGTATTTCTCCGAAATTTCCTGAATGGTTGTGTCAAGGGGTATTTTTTTGGTTTTCTTGTTTGTTTTTGTTTTTTAGTCGATATAATTAATAAGTTATTATTGGTCGAACGCCCTTATCGAGCGAGTCCTGCAACCCTGACTGACACCAAAAGCGTTAAAAGAAATATTTTCGACCTCTTGGATCGAAGACGAAAAATTCGTGTATAGAGTCGAAAAATTAAAGGGCATCGTAAGTAAAGAGTGTTAGATGTTTAGGAAATAATTAGAAGAAGAATAGAAGAACAATTGTAGGAATAAATAAACTTTTAGAAATCGTGGTCACTCACCCCCAGCCCTGGCCTTCCCGTTGCCTCGTGAACATTTCCATTTTTCTGTAACAATAATTTTACAAAACGCTGTAATATCGCCGATAATTGGTCGATAATAACATAGGCTCGAACACGTTTTAACAAGTGGTAAAAGTAGGAAGGTATGCGATTGAACTATTTTCCACTTGTTGCCGCCTCGATTATAATAGCTGTCCGAGAGCGCGTTGCTCTCACCGTTTTAACGACTTTATCCCATAAAACACTTGTTTCTAATTATTGGCAAATAAATCTCGGGCGCCAATCATTTTTCTGTTGATACAAAAAAATAAACGAATAAAAATAATCAAAAGAATTATATGCCTCGAAAAACAATCACGATAGTACAAAAAAGTAAAACAATTATGGAAGATGATTGATTAACTCACCAGTTGAGCGAGTCGAGCCTTGAAATCCGGTGGATAATTTTCGTTCTCCAAGGAATCATTCTTCGACTTGTCACTTTCGGAAGTTTTCGGGAAGGTCTTGCCGCCTCTCGAGCTTTTGTCATAACTATTCGCCGTTTTCTTGGAACCTCTTGCTTTTGACGAATTGTCGGACATGCTCAAAGTCGTGGATTCGGGAAGGTCATTCGACGTGGGAATTTCGTTGCTGATAACGGTCGGTGAACCTTGCGGTGTCGCGCTCGGGGGTGAGGACGTCGTTGCAACCGTCTCGTCTTGAAGATATCCGGGTTTTCTCTTCAGGGTCCAGCCGGGATTTCCTCTGGGTAGTGGCGTGGTGCTGGAAGCATTCTGAGAATTTCCCGATTGCGTCGCAGCCGGCGGAGCTTCCGTAACGGTTTTTCTACCGCGAAAACCGAGGCCGTGATTGAAAAAATCCTCCTTCGGTGGTGTATTAGCCAAAGACGAAGAGCCGGTCCTTCTTCCACGATTTCGCGAGCCTCGTGCCTCGATCGTGCTTTCCGTGACCTCTTGAACTCTCGTAGTTCTTCTAGTCGCTGTAGACAATACTTGAGTCGAACTCGTCACACTTTCGGCCGTTGCCAATAGCACGGTATTCTCTTCAGGTACTATGGTCGTCGTTGACGCAGGTGTCGTCGTCGTGGTCGTTGTCGTTGTTGTTCCGGACGAACTGGATTTCACTCTAGATCTTGCACGTACTTCAGCATCTACTGGTTTATCCTCCGCTGACCTGGAGCCGGAAACTCTACCCCGTCTCTCCGGGCTTGCTCTACCACTGGAATTTCTCGTGGTGGATTGCGAACGTCCTGAGGACGTCGAGGACTTCTTCGCGATCGATTCTTGACCTCTGCCCTTGCCTCGGGATCGTCCCTCATTCTGCTCGACATTTCGAGACTTTGCCTCGGAATTCCTAGAACGTGGGCTCTCCTTCCTAGATCTAACGTTTTTCTCCAGAGAATTATCGATCTGTCCCGTCTCGACGTGTCTCGACGAACCTCTTCTGCTCGATTTCTTAGCTGTGGTCGCGCTCTCCCCTATTTGACCTTCGCTGGAACGTCCTCGACCTCTGCTCTTCCTTTCTCTCTCAGAAGCTGGATTCTGGTACGAAAAATCCGGCAAACTATTCTCCGATCCTGACGACGCGGCAGAATTATCGACTTTGAATCGACCTCTGGGTTCGCGATTCAACGGAATATCAACGTTAACGGTTTCCGACCCAGCGGTCACGATATCCTGTCCATCCCGTCTTTGAGCAGTTTGTCTACTCGAATTGTATCTACCGGAAGTCGGTAGTCCACTCTTCAGGTCCCTGGAGGACAAGGTTGTCTGTATTTTTCTCCCGGTTCTCGATCTCGGGATTTCCGTCGTTCCGGAAAATACCGATGGTCCCGTAACGTCCGATTTATCATCGAAATCTTCGATTTTCGATAGTGTCGTCCCTTCGGTGGTCGTACTAGTGGAAACTCTTCTAGTTCGGAAAAATCCTATCCTTCTCGGTTCCTTGCGAACTTCCGATTCGTTTTCCGGGTCAAAACTTTTCTCCCTCGCAGTTTCGTCGACTGGAGCCCCGACGGTCGTCTCGCGTCGCGAACTTTCGGTCGTGGACTTTCTCGAACTCGAGGACAATCGTCTCCTGTCGGAATTCGCGTTAGTCGCGGTCGTGCCGATCGGCTTTCTACCGTTCCCGGACGAAAATTTGATATCCCGTTCATGGTCGAGGCGACCGCCTTTCTGGGTAGTCGCGTCGGTTTTTTCCGACCGCTTAGCGTCCTCGGTGCGCGCACCGCCTCGTCGACCGCTGCGCACACGACTCGCGAAACCGGTCGTCGACGAGGAGAAAGGCTCCGTGCTCGTCTCGAGCCCTTCGCTCGTCTTGAGGTTGAACCGTGAACTGCCTCGACTTCTCGTAGTCGTCCTTGTCTCGTGACCTTCGACCTGTAAAACGGAGAATCAAGATCGTTTTGTTACTAGAGGGTAGAAATTTCGCGGCGAATCGCCGCTCGCGGAATTAAATTGTAATCCGAACCGGGATTTGTTCTTTATTTTTAGTATTAAAATATTATTTCGTATGCGGGTCGATCGCGCAATCCTTTCTCTGCCCTTCTCTTCCATATCACGTTCGAAAGAGACAGATCGAGAGAGGGAGAGAGAGAGAGAGAGAGCAACAAATAACCATGTAATTGACACGGAGATTCATTTACCAACCGGATTTTTATCCCCGAGCAAGGTTATCGGAGTGTACCTTGTGTTTTTTAAACGTCAAACCCGCGTGGATAGAAAACAAAAAAAAACATCATTTCAACAGGGTAAAAACTGGTTAACCTTTGTCTCTAGCCAAAATTATACAAGTCAATGAGTCTAAAAATGATCGATATCCTATCTGTATATGATTTTTAAAAAGTAAAAAATCGAGATCAAAGAAAGATTCGTTATTTCGAAAAAATTGTTCGAAACGACCTCCAACCCTGAATTAGCTTTCTCATCGCGGACGAGTGAAACCCGAGTGGTTGAAACAATGAAACCCGCGGAATGGTAGGTCGTTCTCTCACGGGGGAAAAAAATATTACGGACATCTGTTTTCTTAGCCTCGAAGGCTCGTGGCAGACCACGGGCGTCATTACGATATTTGCATAAAAGTGTTGTAACAACGCAGTACGCAAGATTGCTCCGACGAGTCCAAGTCACACGGGTCTAAATAAATTTGGTATGGAGATTAATCAGCGATCGCGATCATCGCTGCGAACGTACGACTCTCGATAAACTTGTCCTTTCGACACTCGATGATCGCTTGAGCATGAGAATTCGCTCATAAGATCGTTCCAAAAAAAATCAAGATCCGGTTCGCGAGAACCGACAGAAAAAAAAATAAACGAATATAGACAGTGCTTAATCCTGTTACACAAATATGTTTAATCCTGTTGCTTACAGCGAATATAAAAATACACGAACAATAAACGTTGATTGCCTGAACAATAAACAGCGTAGGGGCCGAGACGCGCGTGCGCCATTGCGCAATGGGAAATCGAGCACAAGGCTCTCGTTATATATTTATATTAGTGCAACGTTATTCCGCAGATTGTAACGGCAAGGATGATGGCGAGAGATAAAAGTAGCCCGTATGTGCCGAGAAAATTCGTCGTGTAAAGGGTAAATTTTTCCTTTGAGAGAAAAAAATCGGCCGATCGATCGACCGATTGTATAACGATCAAACGAACGTCAATCGTTGTTTCGGGATATTATCTCGAAATGTCCTCAGGTCGAATTATTCGCGCGGAATTAACAAGATTATTATTCGTCTCCCGTGTTACCGATCACCGCCGATTTTCCCAGGTGGAACAAAGCAAAGAGATCTGGCACAAGGCTCGAGCCGCACTCATCCGTTTATTCGCAGGTTTTTAAATAAAACGATCCGTCGGCTTATCCAACAAGTGCAATTTAAGATCGCGTCCATGGCGCGGATTTGATCGAATTAGAGGAATAATTACACAGACGCGGTAAGGAACAAGTGATCGTTATCTAACTTCCTGATGAACCCACTTGGCTCTTCTGGTACTGGGGGGCGTTCACACGCCAATCTCGATGCCGAGAGAAGATAGCAGGGAGCAAATAAGCGTAGATATATCTGTGTTTTGGCTGTAAGGTTTATCACGGGTTATTATTTACAAGTAGCATCGTGAGGCAATCTTTCACATTTTTTTCTTTCTTTCTTTCTTTTCGTTTCATTCCCTCGATCGTACGAACCGTCGAACGAGCAAAGCGTCGTGTCACGATTCGTTGGTCATGTAAATTCGGTGTTCGCTCAATTATTAAGACACAAATCAGGGGTCTCCGCACGGGACATATTTTACGAAGCGCTCAGCCAATACGACGAAAAAAAGTTGTGCCATCGTTTTACCCGGTAACGCTTATCTATTGCGCCATGAGAGTCTCTCTCGTCGCGAGCGATAGTTACTTAATAATCGCTCGACCGTTTACCCGGCACGTAGGGCAATCGGTGAAGTCTCGTCGGTAGTCGTGCGCATGCGGGAAAAAAGGAAGATGGTAGCGAGCGTGAAGTACGATAAAATCGACGCTGAAGAACAATCGGTAAGTTCAAATGTCAATCGGCGGCACTGCGATTTCGACAAATCGCGCACAGCTTTGTTATTTTTTCTACGAGAGATCGGGAGGTGAAATATGCGGCGAAGTATCGGGTTCGGGACGATAATCGAACGATAAGAGAGATTCTACCGTAAAATACGTTTTCGTCAATGATTTCCTAGAACTCGCTGGATGGAACCGTCGTGAGCGAAAATCCTCGTGAGATCGTTTCATCGGCAACGATCATTTATCCGGCAACTGGATATTCATCGTCAGTTGTTAACACGAAACGTTACAATGGTCGACTCGATAATTTCGATTAATTATCCGTAATCATACGTGAACCGACGGAAAAATCGGTATGCACGAGAATGTCTCGCGCTTTGCAAAAAATTGGCAGAAATTTTCGCGCACGTAAAATTATACGATTGGAAAATTCCATCACGACAAATTTACAAAGCTCATCGTAATTTTTTTTCCGTAACCCCGTCGTAAACGAGAGCGATCGGTTATAGCCGAGTGGGGTATCGATCGTCGTGATCTAAATTAGAAAGGCGATTCCGGTCTCCGGGAGTGTTTTTCCCGCTTGAAATATTTTAAATTCCATTCGCACGCTGAAAAAAAGTTCAGTGTCGGAATTAATACGTTAATATCGTAATCAACATCGACTAATAAATAAATTGATCGCGTCGAGAACGTGTGTTACGTACAACGAAGCGAAAAAAAATCGTCCTTGCTCTCTGACAGACGCAGAAAATCGATCTGTTTCTCGATGATCGATATTTCGACCGGCAAGATCGGAATTGGCTCGCCTCTGTTCCGTTATTCGATCAATCGGTTAACTGTGCACAGTCGAACGATCCGCGAAATTGAGATCGTTGACTAAGATCTCATTTCACTTTTGCCTCGCACAATGATCTCCTCCCCCCTCTTCGTTTTCTAAAAAAAATCGGCATACGCGACAATGACAATGAGATTCTAAAAATCGACTGTGAAATATATGCGTGAACGTAAGTAAGCCGCGTCGCGAGTATGTAGGGCATATGTAATATTTTGCGTGAAATAAATGGTCGTTCTCTCGCAGGCGGTGCTCGACTCCCGTTCCGTTCGACCGCTGTTGGCAATTTCTGGTCCGGTTAGCGGTCTGGTGTATCGAGAGCGTTATCTCGGCGAGCGTGGACAATCGATTCTGAAAGTAAAAGTGGGTGTCCCGCTCGAGTTTGGCTCGCGAGTCTTATACCCACATCGAGACCATCGACTGTCTACTCGTGTTAAAATCCGCGAACGTTCTTACAAAAGTTACCAGAGCACGATAGCAGCACCTACGAGTAAAACGACACGAGAGTATCGATTTTTCGATACTCGGAATAACGATTATTGATTTTTCTCCGCACGGGATCGGAAAAATAAATAAATAAAAGAAGGTAACATCGACACGACAATTCTTTTTGACATTTGCATGAGAATTCACACGATCTCGTGTATCGATACGTTCGTGTCGAGGATTTACACGAAGATCGAGACGAGCAATTAGTTATGCTCGTTCGTAGCGGCGGACAACGAGGCAGGGAGGAGAGAAGGAAAAAAAATAATTTGAAATTATAGTACGGACGACCAGGTCGCGTATATATATCGCGCAAAATTAACGGCTTCTTCTAACACGGTTGCGCGGCACGTTGGCGGAAAATTCCCAGCCGTGCGGTAAGACGAGTTGCCGAAGAGCTTTGAAAAGAAGAACGAGGTGAACAAACGGGTAAGGGGCAGTTTGAGATTGTACGGCCTGGGTGTGAAAGGCCATCGCTTCCCCCTTCTCTTTTCTTCGATTAATTATCACTCATCACGCCAAGGCTCGAAACGCGTCGAACGTTATTTCTTTTTTTTTCTTTCAATGAAGATCCTGGTTCGATTTTTCGCGCGGCGTGTGAAAGCGCGAGGATAAAAGAATGAAGCGAATATGAAAAAATGAGAGTAAGTGCACGTCGAGGGCGTTATGAAATAATGATCCAACAACGATCGCTGACGATAAACGTTTATGTTATTATGCGACCTGAAAACTTGGTTTCAGAAACAGCCGGTGGAGGGCGTGGTCCTCTGGTTAAAATTACGATGACGTCCTTTCACGAAACGCTCTTACTGTCCGTATTCTCTCTCTCTCTCTCTCTCTCTCTCTCTCTCTCTCTTTCTTATTCGCGTTGGCAACTAAGAAACTCGGACACGAGTATATAGTTGTTTCAGACGCAACCGCGTATGGAGTTATAAATATCGAGGCAGAAATAAGCGTCGTTGGAGAGGAAAAAAATTCGAAATATCATTAGGATTGTCTTTATGGCGAAATAAACGATGAATTATATTATCTTCGAAGGAACAATCGTGTGTAATAATGACAAATCGTTTAAAATCGATTGAACACCGATCGATCAGTCGCACATCATTATTCATCAGACCGCGAATGTCAATATTTCTTTTTTTTTCGAATAATTTTTATTCATTTTTGCGTGTTACTTTTCGATCGTTATAAAATTCGCTTGAACTTGGACGATTACAGGTGCATCCTTTCGTTACAGTTTCGATCTTGCGAGCGAAAGACCTCGAACGGCCCGCGTCATACACCTTCACTTTTTACCGCATGGTAGCCCCCTCGAGGCAGAGGAGAAGGTCCTCGTTCACTTGCATTTTTTTCTCTTTTTTTTTATTGCTTTTAATTGCAACTCCCCACGGCCATTCCTGACTCCTCCTAGACGCCTCGTACTCGCCCACGTCAGTAGAACAACGCGTCGGATCGGAAGAAAGTATACGAGGCTAACGAAATCCTTGATAATAAAAAAAATACCGGTCGTTCAGTTTCTAAAACGAAATTCGAGCGCCAGGCCCCGAAAGTGAAAGGACCACTCGAGATTTTCGATTTAACGAAAACCTCGATACAACAATATCGTCGCGTGCTCATCTCTTCCTCTATCTCTCTCTCTCTTTCTCTCGTGACCCCCGAGCGAAATTTCTAAACGGTCGTACCGACACAGACCTAGATAAATTTCTAAAACGCGACGCTTTCGCGTCCAGACTGCGACCTTTTGCTAAAACCCGCCCATTCAATTGGTGAAAGCGTCTTGATGATGCGCATATATGCATTTCTATTTAATTGGCGCCGGTCCAACGCGCTCGTTTCCAACCAGGAAAAAACCAATAGAAACAAACCCTTCCTCCTCGATCGATCGTAACGAAAAAAAAATAAGATTCACCTCATAATCCACGACTTCATCCTTCATGCTCTCGATTCCATCGCTAAGAGCAAAAAAAAAAAGAACTGGAAGCCGTACATTCTATCGGTACAAAAAAAACTCGTCGAGGAGGAACGCCGAGCGCGTAACGGTGCAGTGTGTTCCATCGTGCTGCATCGTTTTTTTTTGTCTGTTGTCCGATCTCGAGTTTGTTACGTCGAGCGATTTTATCCGTGACTGGAGTAGCTAAATGGTTGTGCGCTGTAAGGAAAAAGGGGGGGGGGGGGATAAAAATGACGGGTTGACCGGTTAGTAACAGAGCACTCGCAACACTCGTCAGGTTTGCAATGATGCAAGTAGCGCGTGCGCGCGCCCGACTATAATCGGTAACGCGCGCGGAGCGCGGAGCGCGCCGACCGTACGCACCATTCGCCACGCATGCGCACTGTGTACACACTCCGTAATCTTGGATTGCCCGTTTTACGAGAGCGCGTGGTGTCATTAATTCGCACGGGAAGAAATCAATCGTGAGATTTTAGCCCGATGGACACATTGATCCCTCTCGAACGTCCACTCTTGCGATGTGCACCGGCTAAATTGCGTTATCGCATCTCGCGGATCACTATCTCTTTCTCTCTCCCTCCCTCTCTCTCGCGCTCAGAAGAGAAACACGCCAGTCAAGTATGCGCGTGAGCTACCGTCAAGGATTTCGTAAGGACGAGGCATCCAGTGCAAGGACTCTCGATAGAACGATGCATTATCACCACTGTGCATCGAACCCTCATTAGAAAGTTCCGCAATTTCGAGAGTCGTTATGGTTTTTTTCGCAACATCGCACGAGTAAAAAAAAAGAAAATCGTCGATGAAGTATCGACGCGCGATTCGTGAGAATATCGATAATTCCGATGATAAATAAATTCAGGCCTCGATCGATATCGACATCGATGACAATCATCGAAACTCAATTAGGTCGACACCTGTTTATATAATTATTCGCATAATATAC
Source organism: Netelia inedita (assembly GCA_964017225.1). NCBI lineage: Eukaryota > Metazoa > Arthropoda > Insecta > Hymenoptera > Ichneumonidae > Netelia > Netelia inedita. The sequence continues at coordinate 40,142,123 of OZ024923.1, forward strand.
GCGATTTATTCTCTCCCCCCCCCCCCCCTCGCCTAACCGAAGTATTTATAAAAACAGACACTGCGCAATTATGCAGGCACTCGCTCCAATATGGAAATCCCATTGCGGTCAAAAGTTCGTGTCCTCGTACAAATCAATTCGTATCTGTATTTTATAAATACCGTGGAGGCTGACGATGAAGCGCGGTAACTTTCGTTGATGACGAACGATGAATAATAAATAATCGCGACGTCAATCTCTCGAGATAGGTATAAAAACGAACGATTTCGCAAAAGTCTCGATCGAGTTTCGCATAGCGTACGATATAATCGGTAGTACGGAGTTCGATAATCGATTCATCGAGAACGTATTATTACGTGAAATCGTAACGTCCAGCGCATCTCAAAAACGTCCGAGTAGGTACAGGTATAGGTGCTCGACGCGTGGCCGGTGAGAGCGTTCTCGAGCTCGTACCGGCCCGACGATGCAGCCCGCTTCTTCGTTCGATCAGCAAACATAACTACGTGAAAGTTTGTCCCAAAAATCATTGAAATAAGAGCCCAAGGAGGAGGATCGTGGACCTCGGGCTAAATAGAATAATGTCGTCGCGAGGCGATCGATGCCTTTCCAACGACGAGAAAACAATTTGTCGTCACGAATCGAATCGCGGGCTTGCAATGAAAAGAAAAAATTATACACGAGCACATCCTCTCTCGTGACTTTCGATGTCCGACTGTGAAACTCGGTCGAATCGACGAGAACGACGATTAATCAAAGTACCTACGGTGAGAACACTCTCGCTCGGTGAATCTTTTTCACGATTATGCCCGGATAACGACGCTTTCGATCAATTGGTGGCATAATAAACCTCGTACCCGGATAAAATAGCTCGTCGTCGTCGTCGTCTCTTTTCCTCCTGTCAAATCTATTCGCGTCTATAACGCGATGTGAATTGCGCAACGTCACGCATAAGTCGAGACGCTTCGAATTTCTTTTACGTCTCTCTTCCGGTCGATTCTTCGCGCGGAATTTCAAGCCACGACGACGGACCATTGTGCGCAAAACTTTTGAAATATTTGTTTGCATACAAATTCTTTTCTTCGCGACGACGATCGTTCTGCGCGCAATTCGCGCCATTACTTTGTTGACGATCGGCGGTTGGAAGAACGAGATGACAAATGAGACGCGATCTCTCGCGTTTCGCGCGGGGAACGGGACGGGAGAAAGCGCGAGTCGCTTCGCAGGATCGCGACGCGCCTCTCTCACGCTCGACAAAAAAAAAAGAAAAAAATGTCGATCGTCCTTGCACCGGTTAGCAACGATACTTACGAGTCCGTAGTTCTATATCTTATTTTTAAATACCGACACACTAGGATGGCGTGTCCGAGGACGGCTGCTATCTCTCGATCTTCGCCCCCCCCCCCCCCCCACTTCGTCACTCTCTCTCTCTCGCTCGAATGATTTTTCTTTTTCTCATCGAAAAAAAATACAGGATTTTTGCCATATTTTTTTTATTATTTGATCCAACGAGCAGAATCGAACTAATTATCCTTCTGGGATAATACGAAATTCGCTCGTACCACAACGGGTAAACGTTCTTGAGCGAGAAGTCGCCGGGCTTGCAGCGCACGATCACGAAACTCGGCTTAATTGGCGCTACAATGGCAAATTACAACGTGTCCGAGGATAATTAATCGAAAAATCTCGTTGATTGACGAATAGAGGATTGTGATTTTCCGGCAGGTAGATACGAGATGCATCGCGAGGTACGAAACAAAAAACCGAATGAGAATTTATCTTTCGCAAGATCGCACACTTGTTCGCGCGATAGATCGGTATAATTGTAAACGAGAAAATAATTCGATCAATAAGCGCTTTTTATCTCGCCCTATTCATTGAAAAGTTCTCTGTAATTTAAAAGACCCGTACGTGTACGATCGAATAATCGAGAAGTTGAAGAAAAAACAAGATAGATCGCGCGTTAATCCTACCGATCGTGTGCAAAATACACCCTCGAGTCGAAATAATCGTATGCGCCACGCGATAAAGAGCCGCGAGAGAATACGAGTTCGACTACACCGGGTGTTCCAATACGTGACGTCACACGTGGAAATGATTTTCTTCGTTTCGTTACGAAGCGTTCTTTAGAAAAACCGGACGCGTTATATCGCGCTCGCGAGAATCCCACGATTTTATCTCGTTTCGTCTCATTAATATTTTTTTTTTCTCAAATTTCTCACACTCTGAACGAGAATATTTAACGTATCATAACGATACGCAACGAGAGACTTTAGATTATTTTCTCGTTCTCTTACGTATCGCGTGCTCCGCGAATATAGCGCGTGCGTCGCGCGAGATTCGTGTCGCGAAAGGTCAGATCACGGTAAGCGTAGCGTGACCAAAGTGTTACCACGAGACCTCGATCCGGTGGCTGAGACTCGGCAGCCACCCTGTAGAAAACTTACGATACGGTGCGATGGAAGGAATATATTGTATGTATGAATATCGACAGTGGAGTTGGCGAACGGCGCGCGACTAGGCGTGGACCCGCTCGCTAACACGTACGAGTACGAGACGCGAGTCGGCGATATCTATACCTATATATCTACTTTGATATATCGCGAGCACGGTGTATCGTTCGTAAGTGCTCGCGAAACTTGATACTAGAAGTTTTCACGTTCCCTTGGAGGACTCTCCCGAGCCTGTTTTCTTCATTCTACGCGCATATTAACTACGCGAATAACACGTGCTATCCGCCACGTTTTCACGAGGCAACATCAAACTCTCAACGAATCGACGCCATTTTGAATGCATAATAAATTTTTGGTTTGATTAAAATTTGTATTATCTATCTCTATATATCTGTATCTGTATTAAATCTTGTTATTATCGATTTTCTAGTTTTAGGCATCGAAGGCCGTTGCTTCCGGATGAAACGGATAAAAATAAACACACGTCCACGTTTCAAACGGTTCACCTTGCAATAAGGTTTGACTATTTTTGTTTTTCTTAAATTTTGCGTTATATCATAAACGATGTATTATGACCTTTGAAACGAGGATAGGAGAAAAGATGTTTGGTGGATAGCGAAGTGAGAGGCTGACCGGTTTTAGAGCCGGGAAGTGGATGGAAAATTGTACTTAATAAGAAATGAGAACCTGATCTCTGAAACTACACGAGGAACGAAAGCTTCCACGAGACGCTCGTACGTCGATGGACGAAAATATAAAAAAATACAAAACTTTCGACGGGTATAATAAATGGATAAGATGTTCACGTGAACGGACTTTGATAAGAGAAAGGGAGAGTCGTCGCACGCTCGTGTGGAGTGGATGCATAAGTGTGTTGTATCGATATTCCATGGATGATCCATAGAGAAATTCGGTGAAGATAGAATTTCTATAAAATTGGAAATTTTGCCGAGCGATCGGCAAAGTAAAAGGAGTAGAGAGAGAAAGATTGGACGGAGTAAACATATTTCGACAGGCTACGACTACCAGTACTATACCGAGCGGAAAATTAATGGGCCTGCATGATGTTTCATCATTTTGAGAAACGTAGAGTGAGTGAAAAAAATTGAAATTAATGGTTTTGGTGATTTTTGAATTTTTTTAATATTTAATGAATGGTTGGTGATCAGAGCGCCTAAATACAGAGATATAAACGAGAAAAACAATTGATTTGAAAAATTGTCTTTTTGCACCCGGCCAAAAAAATGGTTGTCATTATTTCTAAATTATCAACTATTTTTTTATTATCACCATACGATATGCTTTCACCAATATAAAAAACACCGAATCATTAGACAATAATTCGTAGAAGTTTTTTTGCTATATTGGAATATAAACGAAGAGATACGCGACTCTGCGAACGATTTCCCTGTACGTGGTGTGTAACGGCGCGCATGTAAGTAACATTGGCATATGCGCCGGGCAACAATCCATCCAACCGTGCTACGCATCATCGTATAACGTTTCCTCTATACCATCTAATTAGACACCCAAGAATTAACGATAATGCAATTTCTGTATATAAATAACCCATATATATTATTTCCGTCGTCAATTAATTATTAAGAAAAACCCCTTTGGTCATGATAAACCCCATCATCCGCCTAATCCCATCATAAATTAATTCTCATCTCATCATCGAAAAAATAAAATAAAAATAATAACAATCCTCCGATGTAAAAAAAAACTCACCTGCCCGGAAGTTCCTCGAAGGCCGTGCGTCGTGACGAACAGCAGCCCCAAGAGAAGGAGCGCCGTGCTCCACAGAGACCTCCTCGCCATTCTAGAAAACGCAAAGTTTAAAGAAAAACAAACAAATAAACTCAAATACAATATTCGCCATTAACCGTAGGATCAAAAGCAACGAGAGTAATCGTGTTCGCGTATTCGGGGAAATACGGTGAAATCTACGGTGTATATTAACTCGGCGCGAATCGATTTTCACGTTTGTACGCGGAGCGTAAAATCCAAGAACGAATCGACTACATCTGCTCGGGCTGTATTTTTTTCCATTTCTTTATTATTTTTCGCTCGATGAATCTCTTTCGTTCACTCCCGGGCGGAAATACTTTCCAATGTTTTCGACGCGGCCTCTCAAGATCCCCCCGCGTTGCGCAGTTAATTGCGTTTGGGAATGGACGCATAATGATCGGTAAACGTGCGAGTCTATTACGTACGTATCTTCGTACGTACGTGGGTAACTATCGCACGTACGTAGCCACGATATCGTGGTAGCGCTCAATTATCAAACCGTTCACTTTTCGCCGTGCTTAAAAACACGTTTAATCACGCTAGAGACCGCGACGATCGCTAAAACATACACGATTGGTGGGACCGTATAATACGACCGAACATATTTAGAGCCCTTGTTTTTGTTTGTAACGCTCGATTCTACTCGGTACATATATTATAGTACAATAAGGTCGAAGATAATTTCATCCCGCGAGTGAAAACCTTGGACTTGAAAAAAGTAAAAACACGATACCGGTCTCGATCGTTAAAGAAAGAGAGAGAGTGTGAAACGCCGGGTTGTCCAAGGAGTGGAATCTTCGACGACGGAGCAGTAAAAAAAAATAATCGAGGAAGCGGCGCGAGGCGAGGAGCTCGCCGGACTCGGCGTAGTATTACACACGAAACCGTTAGGCCGCGGAGAACGCCTTCGCCGCGTGCTTTGCGCGACCGATCCAACAGATTCCTAGCGGTTCGAATCACGATCGATCCTTACGATCGATCGTTCCATTTTTCAACCTTCATTCAAGAGCCCGACCGCTCGGATTCTTCAATGCCTATTTTCATCATTGTCATACTAAAATTTGTCACGAGAGAGGAGAAATCGATTCGCACGGAACTTGGCGTTTCGTCGATAATAATTCAATTTTTTTTTACTCGCTAAATCATCGCGAAACGTAAATCATTCTTCTCGAGCGCGAAATATGTGTATGTCCGGGAGATTTATTTGACGAGTACCGATGTACCTATATACGCGGATCAGCGCTTGTCAAGTAAATTTATACGATAAGTATATAGAAATATATACAACGCTCGAGTTCCTTTCGCCGATGAATTTAAGAGTCGCGAGTTCTTACGAGGCGTCGAATGAAAAATGGTCCATACGCGTAAAACGTTTATTTTTCTTGTTTTCCGTAAGAACAATACAAAAGCGAGGCGAACACCGAGACGGACATAGGCATTTCATTCTCGATCCTTTCATCTTTGCTTTATTATCGTCGTTATTTATTTGTCAAATAGTTTTTCCTTTTTCTTTTCTTTTCCATCTCACTGGGTCCTGCTCCACTACGTCGACGTTATTTTACGTAAGGTGACTGCGGAACATCTGGTCAAGTTATAATAATCTCCGTGAAAGTCGTACGGCCGTCTCTCTTTCGTGGGACAAGCGGCAACAGCCGCTGGGACTCCGAACGGGCGAGCGCACCGAGCAACGCTCAGTTAATCTCGTTCGCTCGGTTAATATTCCACAATTCTCATTCTACGTACTGTCTATAGAGAGGTCTGGCTTTATACACGGTGAGTGCCCCTCGCCAATGCTATCTGTGCGACGACGTGTTTTTTTTTCTTCCTTTTTTACTTCTTTTTTGTTCACCATTCGCGAATTGCCGTACCGCCCCGGGTTCCCCCGTGTGGTCTTTCCCCATGTACATGTATATCGTACCGACTATGTTGGCGAGTCTAAGGAGAGTTCGCTAAGCGCTGGTTCCTGAATGCCGGTTTCTAATCGCGTTACATACCTACGTCTTATATATATTTAGATACATTTTTCGCATTTTTATTTTCTTTAGAGAGAAAAATAATATACACATATATGTATATGTTCTTTTATAATTTTAGAAACATATGTATATATAAATATAAAAATAAAAATGCGAGAAAAAAAATGAATAGTCGGGCAGGTTTCCTTTCTCTCGGAAATTCTTAGCGAGTCGCAGGAGAACGATGTAGCGCGGCGATAAGACGAAGGGTAAGATAAAAGTTGGACAAAAGAATAAGATCGTTGCGTTCATCTCACCTTGATCCTCTAATCCAATCTAACGTACATAATAATATCACACAGTTCACTCCGCGATACAGTTATCACAACACTTTGTGCTACACTTGATTTTCTTTGTGCGAATTATCTTTCGATTCTTTGATTAGATTTTTAATTTTTTACGATATTAAAGAGACGAAACTAGTAGACAAAAGTTACTTATAACTTTGAGTCAATTAATATTGGTGCGATGGAATTTGCGCAATTGAGAAATCGACGATTACAACTTGTCGAGGATATCAGACGAATGGCACGAATCGCATTTTTCGTCGCAATGAACCGCGAGTGTTTGCGCCTTGACGGTCGGTTGCAGAGTGTCGAAGACAAATGAAACCGCGATCGAGGAATCGACCGTGTCAAAAAAACGGGGCGGCCAGCGACGAGGGAGGCAACTGGGAAAAGGCAAAAATGAAAAAGAAATAAAAAGAGTGGAGAGAAGAGAAAAAAGAGAAAAAAAGGAGCAAGTGGCGGCGGCGGCGGCGGCGGCGGCGGCGAGTCAGGTAGGGAGCGTGCCGACAACCCGCCACATTTTCCCTTTCGCTCGACGTTGAATTCGCCCTACCCCGAACCTCGCGTATTTCCACCACCACTCTCTTCGAGGTCCGAGCGCCCGGGACAAGTCCCCAGCCCCTTCTCCTCTCTGGGCCTCGCAAAGTGGGGCTTAACGTCCACGCGCCCACGAGCAACACCCGCCAGCTCGCTCATGCCCGAGCCAACCGGCTAAAGTCCATTCGCTGCCGAGACCGCTCGATCGAGACCGCTCGATCGAGACCGCACCGATACTCTCCTTTCGCGTGCCAGTTCTTCCTTCCTCCATACTTGTCCTTTTCACGACGATGGATCCATCCACTGCCAAATTACCCTCAATTGACGCCTTTCTTACCTCTTGTTGTTGTTATTAATTACGATTTCTACGTGGTAATCGAACGTTATCTCTTGTGTCTTGGTCGTGTTAACGTAGCGTCGATTTTTAGAAAGTCGACGAACTTCGCTGGCTGACCTTAATTGTATGGAAATTTACCTTCACCGGCGCTCGGACGGAGGGGTTGAAGTCACGGAGGAATTGAAATCTCCAGGGGTTCATTCGTTTATTTAAGAAAATTGAATAATATTTTTATAATATAATTTTTATTTCAATGATTTTTTGTACTCGCTCGTTTTACCAAGCAGCTTGGACATCGGGCGATCATTGTATAAGGAGTCGGGATCATTGCGGCGTCATCCACGAAAGACTTTGTCGAACGTGGTGTCATCGGCCGCGGCTTCTACAACGACGGACGACGCAAGGACCGCGCCGCGACCGCGACCTTGCGACGCGCGTATCACTTCGAGAATCTTTCGACGAATTTAAAGTATACATCGTTAACGCACGATGCGACGTCATTTTTCAATTGTTCGCCTCGATTGTCAGTAAAAATAAAAAAGATTTATTGGATAAACGTTGAAATTCGATGTTTATGGTTTTTTTCCTTCATTGGCAATGAAATTCGAGATTTTAGTTATTTCGCCCGATGGCTGCGTTGAAGACGATATTCTCATAAAGTATTCTACTCTAGTGACCTAGTTTGTCTCGCCAAACGCGAGCGAGGGGTGAGACGCTCACGATGTAAACAAAGGCTGAGACGCAACGACGCACGACCCACCGCGATGGTCTTCCGCGCACGTCGTTACCGTACGACACTACCGCGTTGCGCATCCACGAAACACGATGGCGCCACATTACACATGTATCGAGCGAACTAACGATTCCCGCTCTTTTGATAATCTTCCTTTTTCGCAAAAAAAACAATCACAGCTGAATCAACCAAACGGAATTTAGAGGCTTGAACGATTATGTACCGAAGGAGCATGATTTCGTAGTCGGGGACTCCAGTAGAAATAAAAAAATTCAGACATTTTAATGAAACTATAGATTTTGAGGTTATAGCATAAATTTCAATTCGGACATCTGGGACTTCTGTCACTTGTAATTAGAGCAAAGTATCGTAATTATGGCCTACATAAGTATATCGAGGCGCACATACGTAGTTGGGATAAAATAGCGGATGTGCGTATGTATTTACGAACGCTGTAACGTCAATTAACCGCGACGTCGCTTTCCCCTCGGCGTTATGAGCGTTTTCACGTTTAGCAGGGAGAAGACGCACGACGTTGACGGATCGACAGACCGGGTATGTAATCATGAACTAAAGTCGGTCATAGGAGAGCTAAGGAAATGTCACATATACGCTTCGTGCTGTCCACTTTGGATTTTACGAGTATCTAATAGACGATATGCTTCACTTTTTATTTCGAGAAAAAAGTTACAGGCGTCAACTATACACCCACGCGAATTACACGCTCGAATAATAATTTCACGATCGAAACCCCTGGTTCGATCGCGTTGACCTGGGTTTATTTTAAAAATATATAGAGCATAAGAAAACTTACGATAAAGACTGGATAATGACATAGAAAATAAACCCGCAAAGTTCGTGGGACAGATGTATAGCTGTAGCGGTTGTATATATATATATATATAAGACTCTTGATAGTATCCCCGTCATTAGACTTTTTATTCTTGCACATTCACTTATCGTCAAATTATCGTTTCATTTCACTTGCCGTCGTCTCTAGAATACTCCGAGTCCATCGATAATAATCGTCGCGTTCTAATAAACACAACGAAAATCGAAGCGACAGTGAATCGTTATCGAAGGAGAGCGATGCGGTTTCGACAGTGATTGCTAATAATTACACGCACCTTCGATCGACCGATCGAAGTCGCGAGTTATAGAACAGAGATCTAGTTATCGTCGAAACTTTTTACACAATAACCTGGAATCTTAATTGATCGCATCGTTCGACAGAAGATTTATCGACGCGACATAAGCGCAAAGGGCGCAAAGCTCGGAATGAAAATTTGGACGGAATTTGGGATGGTGGCGCCATGTCTCGGATCACACTGGGTAGTAATATTTATTTCCCGCGGAAGGTAATAGATGTCGCCACCATTCACTTTATGCGAACGTGGTCACCGAGCTGTCATGTTTAAAAAATAACTCACAAGATAGTGATCACAAGAAATATCTGGAGACCGTTTATACCTCGATGATAATGGAACGAGGACACAATGATTGATAACAACATTTCGTCACTATCATCATCGTAAAATTATCGATACGTTGTGTCGCTGACTTAACCTCTTCGGTTGATTTTAAGAAGCTTGTGATCGCTGACATCAGAGCCCACCTGTGGAGCTTGTATATTTTTTCAACATATTATCATTAAGTCTGCGTTTAAAACCTATCGTTGACGGGACTTGCATTAATACAAAATTTAATGACTGCGCAATAATTCAAAATTTTCTTCACTGCTTATTTCACAATATTCCAATCACATATTTATTAGTTATCCTAATAATTCATATAAAATTTTGTCATTTACAGTGTATTTAACGCCCAGCCACCAATGGATGATCCAGGGAGCATCGCCTCTTGCGAGATCCCGGAGGAGACTCTGACAACACCGGATTCAGAATTTGACGATGATTTGGGGGTACCCGACTCTTTAGAGGCGGATGCAAATGATAATGGAGAGACCACCGGTATTCTAGACGACGAGGGCCATAAAATCCAGCGAGAATCCGAAGGTACTTGATACAATGAAATATGCGTCGAGTACTTAATGAGGAATAAATATTTTGTATCGCAGATCGTCTTGGAATTATACCATTCTTAGCCATTCATGCTCCACCTGTGAAATTCAACAGTGTAAATCGTGATATATTAATACCCGGCGAGGATATTCGAGTGAAGATCATCGGCAACGAGCGCAGTATCACTACACATCCGATCAATCCTAACTTATACACTATAGAATTACAACACGGCCCTTTCCTATGGATCATTAAGAAACGATACAAGCACATACAAAATCTGCACAATCAATTAAAAATCTATCGAACCAGTCTGAATATTCCCTTTCCCACTAAAAGTCACAGAGAACGACGTAACAGCTTTAAGAATCTTGCCGATAAAAAGACCAAGGGCAGAAACAAAGGCGCGCTACCAAGGTGAGTAAAACTCCGTTTCGTCGAACATATCGTCTGGACGAAAAGACAATGGCGACATACCAAGACTCGGAACTTTCTCAGATTTCCAAATAAACCGGATGGTCTAGTGTCGTACGAGCACTTGCCCGACAGAATGAGACTCCTCGAGGATTACTTGGGGAATTTAGTGAAAATTGAGATCTACAAGCGACATCCGGAAACGGTATGTATACAAAGTTTCCATTGATCGCATTTCTAGCAATCGCAATGACAAAATGATCCGACAATTCGGAAATGAATCGTAGCTGTGTTTTCTGGAACTATCGCACTTATCGTTCATCGAAGATCTTGGTGCGAAAGGCAAGGAGGGTCTGGTCCTGAAACGAACAGGCTCGGTTGCCAAGGGAGGTTGTAATTTTTGCGGACTGTTGAAAGGTATGAGCTGTATGCGTTGTAATTATTTTTGCACGTCTCTGTGTGGTACCTGGCACTCGCGGCATCTAGTCGTCAAGGATACTTTTATCGCGTACATAAGTCCCAAGGACGGAAGGATAAAAACAGTAATTTTGATGGACAACGGGTTCGAGGTCAGCTCGGGAATGTATGCCACGGGCTTAAGGACGGGCCTACAAATAGCCAATTTAAGCAGGCACATCGTTCTCAAGTGCTGGACTAGGAGAAAAGCCAGAGAGTGGCTCGAGTTTATTCGGAATGTCGCGAATAACGAGGGAAAACAGTTTATTCGAGCGAACCCTCACAAATCATTCGCACCCTACAGATGTCTTGCATCAGCCACGTGGTTCGTCGATGCCTACGGTTACATGGCCACTGTGGCCGATGCTCTCGAAAATGCCAAGGAAGAAATTTTCATCGCAGATTGGTGGCTTTCGCCCGAGATTTACATGAAGAGGCCAGTTACGCACGGTCATTACTGGCGACTCGACAAAATATTACAGAGAAAAGCCGTAAGTATACCCTCGTATAACTCTCGTCGTACGCGGAAAGAATCGTTATAAAGTCGCCACGAATTTTTTCTTTCATTCTTGCCTTCTATGGAATACAATGAGAGTAGAATTAAATCGGTAAAAGGGGACTGAGCATTTTATCGGTAGAAGAACTCCGGCGTATAACCGTTCTATCAATATCGCAGCTGGAAGGAATCAAAGTTTTCGTCATGATTTACAAGGAGGTAGAACTCGCGCTGGGAATAAATAGTTACTACAGCAAGCAAAAACTCGCCGAAGGTTGTCCGGAGAATATAAAAATATTGCGCCATCCGGATCACGCAAGGGTCGGTGTATTACTATGGGCGCATCACGAGAAAATCGTCGTCGTCGATCAAGAGATCGCATTTCTCGGTGGTATCGATCTCTGTTACGGTCGCTGGGACAATAATGAGCATCGATTGACCGATCTCGGTAATAAGCCAAGTGATTATGTCGCGAGTTGTGAAACGATTGCTATCCGAGAGAATTAATAATCGAGACTTTGTAGGTTCGGTTCATCATTCTAGCATTTATATACCATCGAAGGAGAAAATAACGACGAGCAGCACTAGAAGAGCCGCAAAATTCCGACCCGAAAAACATGTCTTGCTACCACTAGCCATTGCTACCAATACCGTTGCATTGGCGACAACGAGATTTTTGACAATGCCGTGAGTAATCGCGATAGAAGATTATTATTCTGCGAGTGCGGAGACGGTAGTGATGGAAATAAATCGAATTACAGACCGATGCTGAATAAACCATCGCCAGGGACGTCACTGCCCGCTGGTTCTTTGACCAATTCCTTGCCCAATCAACCTACCGAAGACCAAAAATGCAGTAGTCCGGAATTTCAGCGAAAAAACTTGTTCAATAGAGCCAAAACTACCATTGACAAAGTCAAATACAATGTTGAAATGAAACGAAGGGAATGGATTAACATGGTGTACAATCCTAACGAACTCGATATTGCCGAGGACGAGACTGACGAGTAAAATACTCTAGGCTCATTTATGAAAATGTGAGCAAATCTGTACCAGTATTTTAATCGTTGTTCGATTTTTCACACAGTACGCATACACCCAATTTGGAGGATCCGTACGAGGTGTACGCACGAAATCCAAATCTCTGTAACACGGATATGCTCGGAGGAGGAAAACTTTGGTTGGGAAAAGACTACACGAATTTTATCGTAAAGGATTTCGAGAATCTGGAAAGGCCCTATCAAGATTCGGTGGATCGTAGCACGACTCCTCGAATGCCATGGCACGATGTGGGAATTATGGTGCAACGTGACGTGGCCAGAGATGTCGCAAGACATTTTATACAAAGATGGAACGCGATCAAGGTAATATCGAACACCAAAATTGGGTTTTGCCAACTCGATACTAAATTACGTTTATTCGCATCTGATTGATGTTTGACTTTTCCTTAGATGGAGAAAGCAAAGTTAAATTCGACTTACCCATTTTTACTGCCAAAATCGTACACCGATCGTGGTTACGACGCGCCTTTCCTTGATGCCCTCGCGACTCACAAAATCAAGTGTCAGGTGTTGAGATCGGTGAGCTCGTGGTCGGCGGGTTTTCTCGAAGAGGACACTCTAGAACAGAGCATTCACGAGGCTTACATCGATGCCATAAGCAATGCTAAAAGGTTATACAAATCTTTACGATGAAATCGTCTTTGCAGTAATTTGCAATTTTTCCATGTTAACAATTGCCATCTCTGCAGATATATCTACATAGAAAATCAATTCTTCATTACTCTCGCGACAATGGAACGCTCTTCGGTCAAAAACCGTATAGGGGAAACTTTATTGAAGCGAATACTTCGTGCTCACAGAGAAGGTTCGGTTTTTCGTGTTTTCGTCGTGATGCCTCTGCTGCCGGGTTTCGAAGGAGAAATCGGCGAGCCTAGTGGAACGGCGCTTCATGCGATAACTCATTGGAATTATTCGTCAATCTCGAGGTTCGTAAATCGTTTTGCGACATCTACTCGTCAATTTTTCAATTACTCGTTAATTCCGAATTTTTTATGATCGATTACAACAGAGGCAAAGACGCGATTCTCAATCGCTTGATCCAATCGGGCATCGACGATCCGAGCAAATACATCACGTTTCACGGCCTGAGAACTCACGCTCTGCTGAACGGTACCATGGTCACTGAATTGATTTACGTTCATAGCAAATTAATGATCGTCGATGACGATACCGTAATCTGTGGATCTGCCAATATCAACGATAGGAGTATGATCGCATCGAGAGACAGTGAGATCGCAGTGATTATCCATGTAAATGCGAAAATACAATATTAAAGAGTATATTAGTGGGTGTAAAGTGTTTTTAGTACATCAATTAATGTATAATTTGTCGATAGGACGAAGAGTTCAACGACGGTCGAATGAACGGGATGAGTTTTCGCTGTGGAAAATTCGCCGGTTCCCTGCGCAAACAACTATTTCGCGAACACTTGGGACTTTTGTACTCGGGGGATGCTGTTAAAATGGACGACGTGGTAACGGAATCTTTCTATAAGGACGTATGGTGTGCAAATAGCAAGCGAAACACCGAAATATTCGAAGAAGTCTTCAAATGCATTCCCTCCGACAAAGTGGCAAACTTTACTATGCTCAGGGCCTATCAGAGCGAAATACCATTGTGCCAGTCTGATCCGGATTTGGCGAGACAGAAATTAGCTGACGCGAAGGTGAATAATTTTCAAGAGAGAAATCGCGTGAACTATACTAAATAGGACTACCGGGACTAATTTATTTCTGCTCGTGTGATTCAGGGTCATCTCGTTGATTTGCCACTGAATTTCCTGTGCAACGAGATACTCACTCCAGCCGCGAGCACCATGGAGGGAATATTGCCCACGTCTCTGTGGACTTAGATGCTTCACCGTCGACAAATCAGTATTAACATTTTAGCAATAACGACTGCCGATGTATCAGTGGACGCGGTTTTTTGGCAACCGACTGCAACTTTGCTCAGGGATTTTTATTACTGTACTATATATGGTGTTTGATGAAGTTTTCTATGGACTTACGGTTTTATAAGCCGGTTGAATTAGTTTATATATTTATTACCGGCAGCTACACGGACTCGGTGCTTTTACCACGAATCAATTTTATCGAGATGACGACTGAACGCGTTTAATTATATTACCTAATTATTTTCCTGGCGGAGTACACCCGCTCAAAGTTTGACTACGACGATAATCGCGAGATGTACTCCGTCTCTTAATTGTACAAAACCTCATACGATACCAGACAAATTATTTATGAATTGTGTTGTTCAGGGGACTGATAAACGATGGAATAAGAACTCAATCTCTTTTATATTTACCCGACAAGATTCCGCGCAGAACTCTTATCCCTGTCGTTCGCACGTTTTTCCGTGTCTTGCATCACAGCGAGAAGCGATCTCGTTTGCATGAGTCACTTCTCGCACTTATTTCATTTGACACATTATTTTGAAATTACAGCTGAATCACTCTCGTTGAACCGTACAAAGCGACCAATAGACCGATGATCGTCGCTCGAGGGGACCAAAATACAAATGCTACCTCTCTAATTGTCTATTAAGGCGTTTTGCATACAGACGATTAGAGTCGAGGATGAGAACGGAGAGACGCGTCCAGTCACGAGGGCTCTTGGCAAATCACTGATGAGTACATTACCCAAACCGTTTGACCGACGTAGCAAAAGTTTGCTTTCGTCACGGATCTCACGACGTATCAATCGTCGACCTTGTCTCTGCTTTACACTACGATCATCCGGCGGCGCACGAAACGACTTCGAAAAACCGGTATTGCACTTTTTTTCAAACTATATCACGCCCATGCGTCTCGTCCATTTATGGTTTCATTCAATCTATTACGCAACTCTCTAGTTTCCCTCTCTCCTACACATCTTACTTATCGACCTTTCTATACGATCCAGCATCGGTTGGATCGCAATATTCAAATGCATTATTAAAATTTCATTCCAACTTCTGATCGACCTTGCGCACAATATTATTCGCTCGCTCGTTGCATAATTTTCTAGACGCTCTTTTTTTCTCTGCGTGTCAGGATCAACGATTGTCTCTTTTTTTTCTAGCCTTCCACAGGAAGTTCACGATTATCGTCCAATTTATCGAACTACAAAATTCCGCAAAAGTCGAGGTCAAGTTTCATTCAACCAGCGGAAGGTCGTCTATTTTTAGTTCATCCGGAAGATGCTTGAGAGGCATCCACTAAAAAGCGAGGACGACTGCATCGATTGAAATTTTTCTGATATCTCTAAATTGTTGAGTTTGCCTAAAAATTCTTAGACTAACGAATTATTCGGATTTTCCATTCGCGATAATGTCGGACGACACGGCGTCTGTCCAAAAACGAGCGTGAGTACGAAAATAATTAAAAAATAAGAATAAATTATTCCCCTCCGTCAATCGAGACATTTGTATCTCAGGATTTTTAACGATGTCCCGGAACAGCCAAATAACGGTGCAGTTTGTCCCAAATCACCGATTATGCGCTCACCGAAGATTCAAAAAACAGCGGTGATGAAATTTCCAACCATTCGCAACTTAGCCGATAATTTTTTTTTCGGTAATCGATATAATCGGAGATATTCCGGATCGTCCGCAGACGCACTTCCCTTCTGGCTCAACGGGTCAGGGGAGTTCCAAATTTCGTCACAAATCACCGACCAGTCGACATATCTCGCCTCATCGTTCCATATCGAAGAACAAATTAATTTACAACTGGGATGATGTTAAATGTGTGCGGAAAACTCAATCTACAGCCCTGCCTGGTCGTAAGTGAACTCGACGCGGTGGTATTTTAGACCTTTTACCCTATAACGATCATTGTCTATTTGGGCTGTTAAAGTTTCGCACTCGGTCATAAATCCAACATGGCCGAGAAGTATAACGGCTTCGACGCCTGATCTCAAGGTCGAGGATCAAAGCGTTGGGACCGACTCGGCTCGAGATGGAAATTGTAATGAGCGAGTAAATCGTCGAACAACGTGTTACTACAATTTACAACTAATGTTTCTAATACTTAATTGTATAATTTTGGTACGTCGCAACGTTTTTCGTTAATCGTACGGTGAATTTTTCGAATCGATGATTTATCTCATTTCCAATTGTATTTATTTTCAGGCGACAGGACTTTTTCATTTCGGTGCTGCATCGTGCCTTGCCATTTATAAAGAAACTATACTAATAATAGTCGAATATCGAGTCTACGTTTTATGCATAATTGTATTATTTATCGACGCCATTTTCTTACTTGCTACGTGGCTTACCGGTTTATATGCCATCAATCACCGTGGATTGAAGAAAGTTGTAATTTAGACAATGACGCTCTTATTGATATGCATCTCTTTTGTACATATTGAGAGATGCACTTAATTCCTTTTATTCCTCCAGCATCTCCGATGTTCGTTGTTCATGGCATTTTTCACAATTTTCCTCGGTATTCTGCAGAGCAATGTTGAATCGAATGTTCAGGGTAACGCGCGTTCGACAATGATGGCGAGCATTGAAAAGAAACCGGACGTTGACACCTCCAGAGTTATTTGGGATTATTATCAGGAAACGGTAGGGCGCGCTGTGTATTTTTCGTCAATGGCGTCCCTAACTGCTAATAATTCTTACGATAGTTCAAATGTTGCGGAGTCCTTGGACATTGGGATTGGTGTGAAAAAACTGATCGACAGGAAAATATTACAAAATCGGGGATTTTTTTGGGCTCGTACACTTGTCAAATCCCTGTATCGTGTTGCTTACAATTAGAGAAAAATGACAAAATTGCCCTTTCGGAAAAATTCACCCATTATCCACGAAAATCTGACGACTGTCGCACTTCTCCCACCCCATGGAACACTCGCCGTGACGGTTGTCTTGGGCACGTTAAAAAAGAAATCGATTACGTCGGGAAGTTATTCAGGATCATAAGTTTCGGCACCGGGATTGTTTTGGTAAATAAACTCTACTCCGTCTATTCAAATGCGGTTGATACATAAATACGTTTCATTCCACTTCAGTTTCTTTCGTCGACGATACTTTTTTTCTATGCTTGAGCATACGGACATTTACTTGGACCAAGAAAAAAGGTTATTTACCGTAATTACACGAATGGCGTTACAAAAACACAAAAATAAATTGTTTTTTCTCTCAATAAACCAATTGAATCTATTACTATTATAGCAATTTAAACTTTCGAAAAGGTTGTGGAGATTTGAGTCACCATCTATACGCGCTAGTGCGCATGCACCAAAGTGTAAGTTAAATAAACACATTCTATCATGCCACGCACTGGGAGTCAGCTTTAACCTACAAAACTGTATACCCAATGTCCTATAAATATACAACGTTGCTGTTAATTTACGAGCAGTTCCCTTCGTGTAATTAAAATTTATTAAAAAGAAGGTGCACCGTGCTTTATATAATTCTCCCAACAGGCGTTAGAACTGTTGAATAAGACGAATATTTCATATACAAGTGTCGAGCAGTTACTTTGACACTAGAGACCGAAAAGTTGAGACCACCAAATATTTTCAAAATAAACGAGTATGGAAACTTGTGCGACGATGGTAGGAGAATACGAGAACGAAGTTTCGAAGGAAACTCGTCAATTTGAAAATCACCTCGAGACTACAGAGAGGTAAGTGACGATATTTTTATTTTCCACTGGGAATAATCTTATATTTTCTGTACTGCGTATAAACAATTCTATGAAGATTGAAAAAGCTGCACTAAATTTGCAGAGATCGCGCACGAGACGCGAGTGTCGAGTTGGCCAAAGATACGATAACATCGTTGAAGGAATCGAGAAGAGGATTTAACGGCATACCAAGAGAACCTTGCCATCCACCGACATGGTGGGAAGTATTCGTTAAAGAGCGTTATCCGCAAAACAAGTGCGAAGAATTTTTCAAATGTTCTCGCAAAACCTATGTCTTTCTCGTGAAAAATCTGAGACCTCGGATCGGGTCAAAAATCAAATCAAACGGACCGGAGCCAGGTCCAACGAGATACACCAGCGCCGAAAAGCAAGTTGCGATCGTGCTCCGCAAACTTGGACGATGCACGGAGTATCATGAGATGTCAACAATGTTCGGAATGCACAAAACCACCATCCAAAAGATAATCTACAAAGTGATCAATGTCATCGACAAGCATCTTCTGCGCACCATGGTGAAAATGCCAAAACGGGACGAGGCCCAAAAAATTACGGAGCGGTTTGAAAACATAACGACGATACCTCGACTGCTCGGAACTCTGGAAATAACCCACATACCGATTTACCTGCACGGCGGACCTGAATTCGTTAACTCAAAGAATTATGCTTCGATCGTGATGCAGACGGTCACCGACGCTAGTTCCCGGTAAGTAATCGATGGATTATACGGTACAGCCTATCCGCTATGCAAACGAGTATCGTTCCTTGGCTGGTATTAAACAAAAAAAAACTTTTTTCTTCAGTTTCAGAGACGTGAGTGTGCGACACATAGGCAGTACCAAGGAACGCCACGTTCTCGAAGACTCGAATATCTACAAATATCATGAACGAGTGATACCACCGGACACGCGACAGATCGGGAGCCACAAAGTTCCATACAAAATCGTGGGATCGTCTGCCTATCCGCTTCTATCTTGGCTATTGACGGAATACGAGCCAGCCATAACTTCGGGCGAAAAATCGTTCAACGAACAGCTAAGACTCGCGAGACGGTCCTCGAGCGAGGCGATTATCCGGCTGAAAGCTCGCTTCGCGATACTCTCTCGATCGATCGACTTGAGTTACAGAATAGCGCCTCGACTAATCGCTGCGTGTTGCGCGATTCACAACGTGTGCGAAAAGAACGCGGATATCCTGCGGAAGGAGTGGCTCGCAGAGGCCAAAGTACAAGAACTTAAATATCCCCAACCGGAGAGAGTCCCCGATACGAGAGTCCCCAAACCGAGCGAGGTTCTATTGCGAAATGCTATGAGAGACCATTTGGAAGCGCGATTAGCGTTCGAGCGATTGGGTTCCAATGGCGTTACAGTCGAAAAAATCAAAGGTAATTAACAACGTCGTGCATTTACGATCAAACGATTAGCATATAAAGATCTATAACAGACTCGGAAAGATAAAAAGAGCGTGTCTTGTGCCGGTTCGTTACTCCGTCCCGCGAGCGCACTCGATGATTCATCTCGGAACGTATGCAGAACAGGAAATTTTTTCTTGTTTTGCCAAAGTCGCGTATCTCGTTGGTATATCGCGCCAACAGGTAGAACGAACATCTTTATCGAGTGCGTGCGTGCTTCTTACGTACGCCCGGCGTCTCCCGCTCTCGTATGCGCTAGTGGCACACAGGGGAACACCTCTCAGCCTCTCTTACGAGTTTACTCTCTCGTGCGTGTACGTGTATCAGTTGCCGTTGTGGTGGTCCGTATCTACAAATTCCTCGCGGCACCGTTCGGCCGGACAGTATAGAGTCGCGACTTGGCGCGAGCCACACGTACATATGCCAAACGCTCGCTCGTAACGGGAGCGCTCTTGGAATAATTCAGCGCGAAGCTCAATTTTTTTCTCTCTTCGCACACGACCGAAGGGGATCAATTTAATAATTCATAAGACTCGAATTTATCATTTCCGATAGAACATCACAAACGGATATTTATAATACACGTTTTTCTTTAACTTAGCGTTGGATTTAACGTCAACAATTCCATATTGTTCGGAAGAGTGATTAATAAACACAAGTGATGACAATATTTTGCGAGACGTCATCGACGATGTGGGCAACGAAAATCCTGACGTTATTGGCATTGTGCGCCCTTGTGCCGTGTCGGAGTAGACAGCCCGATTATCCCGGTCCCACTAACTCCAGTCCCAGTCAACGGGGAAGATACGGTGAAGGGGTGAGTTGCCTGACATTAAAATCGACCGATTAATCTTGACGCTCCTGTTTCATTAGGATTTTCTGTAAATCTCGAAATATACTTGGGTCTTCCCCGCCGGAGACACATAAATACGTTCGGAAATTGAAGAAGCACTTCGAATATTACATAAAAGCGTGGAATGTACGATTGGAAGTGACGAGGACGCGTCCTCAGGCATCGGGCGTCGATTCACACGTGCTCGGTGTTTGAAAGTTCAAAGTGACGCATTGTAGCAATCTCTGTGCCAATGCAGAGGGGGACAGGTAAAAATGAAGATGTTTCTGACGTACGTTCGGTGCGTGTGCGATACGAGAAGCGAGAGAGAAGTCAAATCGCGACTCGGCTGTTTTCTCGTTTGCAACGATTCTTCTGTCGTGACGCGGTCCAAATGACGTCGAAGGCCGCGATACAATAAAGTCGCGGATAGCATGCGATCTCCGGTCAAACGTGAGGTAAACGGGTATTCGCGAGCGAACACACTCCTTACCGCGCGATTAAACAAGTCCTCGACATCGATCTCTCGGTTTCACCGGCGTTCGACACGATACGAATTTTTAAACCGGCATGTACTAATATCACCTCCGAGCGATTGCGGACTCGCGGATGTTCTTTTCGTCCTATGTCCCTGGCACGAGATTTTTCGGAATTGACATTTCCATTAGTCGGGCCGAAGAAGTCGGTGAAATTTGACGACGTTGCGGTACTACAAAATAGTGTCGCAGCAGTCTTGTCGGTCTACGCAAGGTCGTCTCGCTGGAACGGTAATTCCATTGCAATCGCGAGGCGGAAAGAATCGGAGGTAGTTTGGTGCACTGACGCACGATTAAATAAAAAATGAAATGAATTTTTAATTATTTTTAGCCGACCGAGGAAAAAGTCTGCGAATAGTTTTTCCACTTTTCCTTGATCTTCATAAAAGGAAAGAAAAACTTTAGATTATTTTCATTAATTTTCATTAGAAAGAGATCCGCGATAGAACCACATCCGGCAATGTGCAGCTACGAACAATCAGAGCTGCACACGTGTAGAATCCAGCGGGTCAATTATGAGCGAGATGCGAGTGGGATAATCGACATTTTTTACCGTTGCGGTGTTCCGCGACATATAACGCCGGAGGTAACGGCAGGAGAGACCGAACAGTTCCGAGAAAGTTGAATGGTAGGCGCGAGTCGCGATATTTATGAACCTGTCGTGTTGTCGCCGACGAGTCGGACCGCAAATCCACGCGAGAAAGGTCCAGCTAAACTTTTTTTTACATATTAAGTGATTAATATGTGTATTTACGCAATAAAATTGCTAGATTAATATTTTTATCGCGAGACTAAACCTGGCGCTTTGCTGATAAATCGGTAAGACGCGCCCTGTTGTTCAGCTCGACCTTTAAGACGTAAGGTTATAGGTTGGAGTTGGCCCTTGAGTTCCAAATACGAGGCTCAATTCTTCCGTGTCGGTGTAACTCCGTGCAAAAAGTTTAGCTCTGCCACCTTGCCGTCATTCTGCGTCGTTCGAGCTAAATTTCATTTCAATCCGTTCCTCCATGCCGGAGAATTTAGAAATTTTATTTTCGAAGCGATAGGGAGCGTATATCTCGTTATCTCAAGATACTGCTAAATCGTTCCCGAACGAGAATTAAAAAGAGGAACAGAAAAAGAACTTTCCGAATGCGACCAAGTAACGGATATTCTCGGAAAGGCTCCAGAAGGTATATTTTATCACCCGTGTCCGAGCGTCCTTATCGTAAATTAATTTTCTCCCTTAGTCACCGAAGCACCGTATCTGCGGTTAATCTGAAGAGCCTGTGAGTCATCTCGACGATGCTGTCGGTATTGCCACATGGAACAGAATAAATATATCATCGATAATTGACCAAAATATCCGTCATTGAATTTCTATATCTTTCCAGGTAATAGAAAATGTTTTCGTTCGAGGTGAATTTTTGGATACGGAGCTTATCGTGTTTGCACACTTACTAGTGTAACGAAGAGACAATCTTCGGTCGTGTGTTCCAATCCCCCTTTAATGTTCAATTGATCGAAAGGAGGCATGACTCAGATCTTTGCTTACTGCTCCATTATCTGTATGGTTAATCAAGAACATGTTTGGAACGCGCAAACTTTACCCTTCCGCATTGGCAATGGATTAAATTTTGTAGTCTCAAAGAAGGGGACATCCGTAAAACCGATGTGTGCGGTTTTCCTGTATGCTGGTATAAATCTAGGCGCGGTTTGGAACTACCGGGTCTTAACTTCCGATTAGATTGCGATCAGGGACAAACCCTGTGGTTACACAAGCGTCGCGAGTGATCGTCATTCGGATAAATTAAACATAGTTATGTCAACGTATTCTTTTTTCGTGTTTCAGCTGTCGCTGAAATTCGCCAAAATTTTGGACTCGATCAACGATCCTGAGGAAATCTTGAGCATGATCGAGGGTGTTCCCGCGAGTTCATCCGACTTTTTCGTTGGAAGTGAGTATACGACGATACTCTCGTTAGGCCAGATTTGTCTCATCGATCGACTTATCGAATATATTCGTTGAAACGTTCTGCCGGCAAAAACAGCTCGAGCATACACTTTGTAAAATTCAATAGTATTTCCATTATTAGGAGTATTTTCAGAACGACGTCGCCGGCACGTTTCACACTGATAAGGAGATAAGAACACTCCTACCAGCCGTAAACATTAATATCGGAGTATCTGTTCCAAGAAAAAGAGTGGCAGGTTGCGCAATGTCTATAAATTCAAGTGTTCGTTAATTCTTAATTATTTTTGCCCAAATACGGTTGGAGTGGAATGGCTCAATTTTAGTCGCGAAAAACAAAAAAAATATCTGTATAATATAATGAGAAAATGAATTTTTTATTACGCCAATATATTTCATACATTAATGATGAGCAAGGTGCTCTCGCGCTTCGGTAACGATTGATTCTTATCGAATTGTTCTACTGGGGAAAAAAACAACGCTACCGTACACATTTTGCTATGATTTATATCAAGTAGCTTCGTAAATTAATATTTTTTCATATTAATAGGAAATGTGTCTCGATGGATTATGTAAAAATACACTTCGCAAAAAGAAAATAAAACGAATATGGAAGTAGAAAAATACGGCCCAGCCGTCGATGAAAAGCAGTAAGCTAAATTGCGAGAGAAACAAAAATAAAAAAAATGCAAATCGTGCGCTTAAAAAAAGAAAAATTCAAAGGCGCTTCTCGGTATCGCTGAGGCTCTTTCGATCCTCGAATTCTTCACGATTATCCTCCGTTAGACCCGGAGTCGACTTCCTATCGCCTTCATAAATAATCGAACGAATGAAATAATTAAATTTGAATCCTGCCAAGCTGTCCTGGTTTACTCGTTGATTAATATTTGGCTGGTCGAAGACCAACCGATTTCCTATATACTTGGGGGAGGTGAAATTGAATTTGGCAGTTTCTTCGGTTATCTCGGCGTCGAAGCACTCGAGGAATCTTTTTCTTTCGTCGACGGGGTCGAAACCCTCGAAAGGGTTAATAAACGCCTCCAACCCCATAATTGCCTTCAATTTTTCGTCCCCATTATTGTCATCGCTGTTCAATCTCTTTCTCCCTCTCATTGCGTTGTTGGATTCGCAAGGCTTGATCTTCGTTTCATGATTATTCGGCTCTGTAATTTTCTGCAGTCCGGTCTTTGATTTTGATGGATCAGCTGCAGTCTTTCTCCCTTTATCATTGCACAAGGAATAAGCCACTTGAAGCTTGCAGTGTCGTCGACAAGTACCTCCGGGTAGACCAGAATTAAACAGAAAGGATTTCCAACCACCTGTTGCGCCAATAATTAATATTATAACTTTTAATGACGATGCTAGAAGGGGGAGGGCGCCGTGCTACAAATGCAACTTACGAATTTTATTGGGACGAGTCGAGCGATGAATTTGAATATCTCCATAAGCCCTAATGAACTTGACGGGATCGTTTTCGCGAATCGCCGATACCTCGCATGGTTCACACTCCATACTTTGCGTCTGCATGGTCCGGAGCTCATCTTCATTCTTATCCTGTTTTACAGAATTCTCTTTTGGCTCAAGTTTTTCATCATTAACCATGGATTCTGCATCCTGGATACAGAGTTTTGAGAAATCCAATCCCTTATTGATCAGGCCATCGTTCGCATCGCTGTCCTCTGCTGCTGAGCTTTTTTCTCCTTTACGCTTCTTCCTGACATTAAAAACATGTAATTAACGGTGGGTTTCGATATAATTGGGATTTTTATATCGTTACCGTGGTGCGCGCCTTTTTCGTGGCCCGATACTCGACGTTGGGGTTATTATGTTGAAAATATGGGTAGAATAAGGCATGTTGATCCTCATAAAGGCAGCAACGTTTACTCTGCCTCTGACAATTTTGCCGAACCAGTCGAGGCTGACGTCTTCGGCCAGATGATCCTCCAGGCCATAGGCAAGACCATCCACAAGCGCAAAGTAGCTGTTCGCAAAGGATATCGCTTGGGAATATTCAAGAGCCATCCTTCTTACACGAATCTGTGGAACATATCGTCAAAATGATTATAACGATTTTTCTTTTACAGGTCGATTCGACGGCGAGGAGCGTTCAAACGCAATCACCGCGATTCCGGCACAGTGTAAACCCGAGATGCAGGTCGTATCTTTCGTCACCGAGCATACCGATCCATCTATCGTTTACATCCCGGATTGCACACGAATTAAGCAATGCGGTGGCTGCTGCACTCATCCTTTACTCTCGTGTCAGCCTACGGCATCGGTGACGAAAAACTTTAAGGTTACCGTGACAAAAGTGAATTCGGAAGGAGGCTTGACATATCGTGACAGAGAAATCATTCCTCTCGAGGAACATACCAAGTGCAAGTGCGGTTGCAGAATAAAGCCCGAGGTATGGAAAAACCGATATCGCGACTAGGCAGCTAATGTCACGAACGGATAAATTCTTGCGTGCCCGCGCAATCGATAGGTTAAACATATTGACGTCATTATTCCCACAAATCTTCGATATTCCGCTCATTTTATCGTTACAGCATTGCACACCGAAGCAAATATACAGCGAGGAAAACTGCATGTGCGAATGCACAAACGTTGACGACGCCGCGAAATGCCGGCTTCAAAACGCCACGAAACTTTGGGATCCTAGTACCTGCGCTTGCCTATGTCGAAACGAGGCAATGTGCAGCACCGGCCTCTACTTTGATCCTGTTTCATGCAGGTGTGAATGAATCGGAGAGATCGACCGCCTCTATTTCCAGCACACTTACTGTCAATCGATTAATAATTAACGCACTACTCTACTTCTGGGTTCTTCTCTTTGCATCGTTACGGAATGAATTTTTCCTCTTTCCTGCACAACAACGCAAAAGCACATTTATTACGCTTGGCGACGCCTAATTATCTAATCGCACTGAAAATCCATCGAGCGTTCACCAATTGGATATTTTTTTTGTCATTCGTGCCTCTGACCTACGAATATTTTGCAGATGCGAACAGCTAGCGATCTCCAGATGGTTCGGAAACGAAGGCACGACCGGTTACAGACTTCGAGAAAATACTAAATCGCGCGATGCTTCGCCGCTCGTAGTGCCCTTTGATAATAACAATAGACGAAGAAAGAACAAGGACGACCCCGAGTACGAGTAAATTATCCAATCCTATTATTATGCATGCTTGTTTGGACAGGATGCGCGTGGACCTTGAATTATCGTGCCGAAAAATCAAGTCGCGGGGATGACCGCTCGGCGCAAAGGTGGACCAGACGTTTACCTTACCTTGTTTTAACTGCGTTCTGCCAAAGAACTGTAATAACGACTCCGCCATGCGTACCTTACTCCTATTGTGTGGTTTTGCAGGATTTCAAGCGCCTTATTTGTGATAAATTAACTACTCAATAAGTATATTATTTTGCCATATCCATCTATACCAATTTTTCGATTCCCACATAGCCGTTGATGTTTTCAACGCCTTCGAGGGAACACGGGAGATAGCGGTTAGGAACATAAGGTGTTATTTTCATTTTTAGGACACAGGTAGGTAAAAAAAAAAAAAGAATTGAAATAGCCAAGTTTGCGTCACTCGCGTCAATATTCATATCCGTAGATACAGGTCGCAGATATAAATAAAAATGGTAATATTTTCGAAAAATATTCCGTCAGTTCGCATATTCTAATCACGAACAGGATTTTGGGACGTACAGAACATGAAACGGATAAACATAGGTATACACATCGAGGGCTATTATTTCCATTGTCTATTTACGGATACGATAGATCCCTTAGAACACTTTTTTCGATATTCCAAAAAAACGTGCTGACCTCTTTTTTAGTTCGTCTCGTCGGCCTGGGCAGAGCTCGATGAATTCGGAGTCCACAAATTCGCCTTATATTTGACTTCGTAAATGTATTTGACGATAACTTTGTTCGATTGTAGAAGAGAGTAATGAATCTTGCCGATCGACTTCAGAGATACAGTTAACGATTCTGTAACATAATACACAAAAACATGAAAAGTCGTCGACGAAGGACGCTCGAACGCCTTCCCGTGATAATATGAGACATAGTTATCGCCGGATAGGAGGGGATAGGCGAGGGGTGGAACGCGTAGAGGTGTGCAGTGTGTCGAGAGACACGGTACGTGTACGATCTCTTCAGCGGTGTTTGCTCAAAAAGTCGAAGACTTTTTTCTGACATTGGTCCCGTAATTTTGTCGAGATAATTATGTATGGAAATTGTATATATATAAATGTGCCCAACGACCATTATTTTTCAATATTGTGTCTGCACTCACCGATAGATGTAGTGATCTCCCCGACCGTTGTTTCTTCAGATACTTTCACACGTTTCGATGTCGGTTGCATTCTAGGCCAGGTAAATATTGCGACGCAAGAGATTCTCGCTTTATAAGTTACAAACTCGAGTCATGGGCGTATATTGAACAAAAAGCAAAACAAACATAACGGCGAGGAGTTTGGGGTCGTGGTAAGGGTAAAATTTGGCGGCAAAATGTTACGGCGGCCATCTTGTGAGAGACGCGGTAAGTCAACAGTGACTTTACCTCTCGCGTAGCATTTAGTTCGCCATTTTGACGATGGATGGCGCCAGCGTGACTGTTTTCGGAGAAGTTGATCGTACGTGCTCGGGCTAACGGACGCTATGGGCCTTCCTAATCCTTTCGACGATACAAATTGCGATAAAAACGAATGATCCTTTGCGTGCGATAAGTAAAACAGTGATATCACCGGATCATTGATGCTGTATTCGTCACGGGCATGTTCCAGCATGTATTCACGAAGTTCAAGGTGCGCATCACAGAAATTAACGGCCCACCGTATCCTCCGTGCTCTCGCGCTCCGATCACCACCGAAGAAAAAAGGTTAGATGCTTGTCTAACAAAATATGCATGCACATTTATCGTTATTATTCGCAAAGTGCGCGAATTTTGTACGAATCGTCTTGCCGAGCTATTTTTCACGGTTAACAACAAACTGTCGACCATTCTTTATCGCTCGAACTGTATTTCATGGCGAATTTGAGAATGATTCTCGTTCGAGCCTTCGCGTGGCTGCAGTGGGCGGAGAGAGGGGAAGGCTCGAGTGGACTCGAGCGGGAAAGAAGGAGAATCATGCGTTGTGCACGATTCTTCGCATCCCGCGAAATGCTATTTATATAACGCGGCGTCCGAACTCTACGGAAGCCGTTCGCTCGGGCACACACACACGCACACATCCCAGTGCTCGACGCGATCCGCCCGAATCGATGCATCAGCCAGAAGGAAACGCAATTTCGTAATTACGGGCATCTCGTCGAGTGCCTGTGTGTGCCCGTCCGGAGACGACGAGACACGTTATTACAGGCTTGGACTCGTCCGCGGTTTCTCCTCTCTCTCTCTGTATCCCACGCGCGCGCGCGCTCTCCAATATACATTCATTTTTTGTCCTGTCCGAAAAAATTAATTCATCGTGAATATATTATTAGGAAAAAAAGTCGAGGTTCCTCAACGAGAATTCGCGAATGATTCGACTAGCCGTGATATATTAATTCTCCACCGGCGCAGTCAGGCAAATATCTCGAGGATATAAAAAAAACAAAAGAATATTGACAGATTTTACCGAATTCACCGAAGCGTGTCTCATGACTTTTTGAGTTTTTCAAGGCTAGATACAGATATACGTTCCACCGTATAGTCTGTAAATTTATGCGTAGATTCTATCGTGTTCCCGCGTTGTTGATCCTCCAAAATCCCCGCGCCCCCTATAACATCCCCGTATTTTTTTCGTCTCTCGCGTTTCTTCCTACCACCACCCCTCGTCCTCGGACGCATCGCTCTCTTTTTCGGCGAGTCGAGCCGCGTCACGACCGGACCCTTTCGAATTCATGCAAATCCAGACTGACACTCGCGTGATATTCCGCATCAGCAGCACCACCGGTGCCAAGACCAAAATACAAACTCCAAGGAGTGTGGAACGAACGAAAATAAAACCCAAAAGTCCGAGCAATCTCGACCAGTGGAAAATAATTATATTAATCGTCGTCGTTGACATTTCTCGAGTGTGGCGAGGCAAATGAAAAAAAAAACAACAACAATAAGGTCACGGTGGCCGGTGGAAAAGAAGCGAGAGCGATCGGTCCAGGTCGCTAGTGGCGCCATCGTGTTTTTTGCCTCACCCGTTATAATTGCACGTGAGTTGTCGTTACTTTTGTCGAACGTACGAGGATGGTAGAGTTGTTTGCTACCGGTTAACTTTGTCTCGGTGAACGCCTACGGGCCCGAAGGTGCCTGGCGGTATCGACAAAGGGATCTAACGCCGTGCGGGAACGAGGGAGAGAGAGAGAGAGAGATAAGTGCGTGACACTCTGACCGCCAGAGGGACATAGTTAGGCTTCCAGATTTGCACAATATATATATATACTGCGAATCTCAATATATAATATAGTTCATATGGATAACGAATTCAAATTAGAAAAGGACCATATTATAATACGTAAATAAATACATATACAGCGAACAAGAAGATCTTTTTTATGTCAATTTAATTAGCAATATATCTATTACTAATTAAAGTTTTATGCAAACTATGAATATATAATGAGTAGAAAGAGAGATAGAGAGAGAAGGAGATGGGTTAGTTTGTGTACGATCTGAAACGAGCGAGCAGCTTCCATCTTCAAGGCCGTCGACGGGTAGTAGCGAGCCAAGAGAGAAAGAGAAAATGAGAGAAGATGCTTCCCCCTAGTTCGTAAC